>JAMZAV010006058.1:0-28502 GCA_024449915.1 Sweltsa coloradensis | reverse complement strand
CCTAACAAATTCCCCCCAAAAACGTATTAAATGCAATAATTAATGAACCAAATATAAAAAAGAGTGAAAAAGAAAAATATGAAGTCGTGCCGCCATGAACAGGACAGTGCATTGAATAAGTCATCCAATCACAATTAAATAAGAGCATTACCGGCTCATACGTTACAAAAACTATAAGCCCCCGGTAGCGAAACCCTTCATACCCCTCGCAGCCTCGTAGGTGCTGACTGACGAGTAGTTGATTCACCATTCACCTCAGCTCAGAGTGAGACAATTGTACATGTAAGGTTTAGAACGCGATATGAAGTCGCTTTGAAGGATGGGCGAAATCGTTTCATTAGCTCTTGTCAAAAGGTAATAGTGTCCATCCAAGGGTGGGTGATTAATTATCAACTTAGGTTGTCCTGAACGTTTTTGAAATTGATAAAAGTTTCTTCTTTCTCCGTGAAAAAAATTTATTGTCACAACAAACGATCGCAAAAAAATTATCAATGTTTGGAAAGTGTCAAGCAGTATAACAGCAGGCAAAGAATCGGTTCTTAGTTCAGACATTTCGAAGGTTGTTGATTTTTTAAAAAATATTCGTATTTGCAGAATTAGGATGAACGAATGGGGCTAAACCAACTCGCAAAACAAAACAAAACTTTTTTTAGAGTTCTTCAATATAGTATTGGTTTAGCTTTAGCATTTCCTAGTATAACTTTGAGGGTGGGTTTTCTCGAAAAATTAAATATGGAGGGTGGGCACTATTGGGGGAGGGAGGTGGGGCGCTGGGTGGCAGATTTGCACCCTAACGATATACCATTCTATCGATTTATATCTCGTCATTCGAGTAGGGTTTGACGAAACTTTGGTACAAAGTATAACTTAATGTACATGACGACAACGTTTTATATTAAAAATATGAACTACGCTCACTCCAGTTTTACTTTATAGGATATAGGACTTTTTTTAAAGGTACTATTTTAAAATTTCTGTTGAACTCTTCACGTTCATTTTTATTGTAGCAACTTTGTCCTAAACCCCGTTTTTAGGTGTCGAACTGTACACAAATAAAAACTTTGCAAAACCTATACCGTCAGAAGCAATAACAAATAACTAAATCTTTCAAAACTCGAGATTGAAAGGTTTTACATTGGTCATTGTCTCCCATAAGAATATTGAGTAATTAATCAAGCCAGTGATATTTTATCAAGATCATTCGGGTTCAAGTCAAGGTAGGTCATTGGCTTGTGGGGCGATTTCTCAACAAGTAAACCACCTGGGCATCATTTTCACTGGTTTTTTATGGAGTTTGATCGGAGCTACGGTTGTGTGTTGGTGCGAGGGGGGGGGAACCGATGTCCCCTCTGGACTTTGAGTTTAGCAGCCCCGCCGTGAGGTCTGCCCAGCTCCGATCTCCCATAGGACGGTCCATGCTGCTGCCCGCATCCTTCCTCACATTCCAGGAATCTCCACCGCGACACGCCTCACACCGACCAATCAGTCGTAAAAAAAAGCGCGATTAATTGACAGGTGTTGGGTACCTAGTCCCAAACGAGCTCATTAATTACAGTCTATTATTAATGGAGGACCCGACCAAAATCTTTGTGCTCGGTAGGACCGAGAACGAAACTAATGAGCTGAAAATGAACCCAATTGACGACTCGAAATGGGCGGAGCTTAAAACGATAAAATAGGTCACGTGACTAGTATTGGGTTTAAATCCTCATTTGAAAGCTGGCGCCTGCTGAACGGCGCATCACTTATCACGTCTAATTTTATTTTTTTCTTTATTTGGACAACACTTAAAGAAAAATATTTAGCATACATATCTTTCCTTGTAATAGCGATTTCCCGATTTTTTTTGAAAAAGTCGTTAGCTTGTTATAACAATGTACGCATAAAAAAAATAAAATTATCAATGATTAAGTTTTCTCTTTAATTAATTTGAAAAAAAAAACTTGATCGTTTTCGAAAAGGGATTCTTTGTAAAAGCATCGATGTTTAACAAAAAATATACTAACTTTCTGATAGAAAGGATGAACGAAAATTTACAGCAAGAGAATATGCGCGTGCACTTTTTCACGCTCATCCGCTGTAAAGAGGCTATTTTAGATAAAAACACTCCCCTCCCCATATTATCTATGCTCCCCAAAGTTTCGTTCGTGCACTTTCTATTAGAAATTAGTTTATTTCTTTTTCTAAACAGTCTGATCCCTATTTTAAAAGGGGTCTTGTAAAACCGATCAGTTGTTTTTTGTAAAAAATTTTTGAGAAAATTTTAGATTGATAATTTTAAAAATGTATGATCGTACTTTTTATAACAAGCAAACGACTGTGTAAAAATCGAAATAATCGCTTTTAAAAAGAATGTATATTTGCAAAATATTACCCCTTTAAATTTTTGTCCAAATAATGAATAGAATAAAAGTTAGAGCGTGATAAGTTTGCGCCTTGAAGAGGCGTCAACTTGCGAATGAGGATTTATACCAACTAATTCGCATGTTGCTCGTGACTCAGGAGGCGGGTACAATTTCGAGTCGTCAATTCCTTGGAGTCGGTCGGGTTGGGACCGGGCGACCATACATGGGCAACATCGAGACCAATCTTGAGTCAAAGCCTTTCTCCATCATTAGCGAATCCCTGAAGAAACTTAGGGTCGCCTAACGACGAGGAGGAAGAATGACGTTTACACTCACATCGCTACAGATACGAGGTTTCTCGAGACAACAAATTAACAACAGGGAAAATACCAATTAAATTCGCCTCCTTTATTGCCCTTCTCAAATACTGGTTTTCTTTTGGTTCTTCACAAAAAATGTCATAACTGTATTTTCTTTGGATAACGCAGCGTTCCTCGCGTCTCGTGTGGTCAAGGGCGGGAAAAGAAGCAGCCAGCCACTCGATACAGGATATAGAAGAGAATTTAAATTATAACCACGAGGTATGATGGAATCTTAACCGGTGGGACATAGCTCTCGCCCCCTGTGTATGCGGAGTCCCATTTAAATTTAATTAAATTTCATTTGGTTCAGATTTTGGGCTGGTTTGGTTCCCCTGTTAAACGCGACCGCCATGCACACTACAAACAATGGTAATTGGAGCTGGCGTAACCATACACCCCCCTTAAAATACCGCCACAGCCGCCGCCCTAATCAATACTCTGCTCTAGTGAGCTAATCAAATTTCGATATTACCTGTAACCAGTGATGTCGCCGAACCCATTTGGGGACCGGCATCATATTCGAAACCAGAATTGGCTAAGACAAAACCCGGTTAAATCTTTTACGATCTGGCGTATTTTACAACACACGCACATGTTAGGTTGGCTATAACCTCGAGTAACCCGCGTATTATAGTAATATGCGCCGGACTAAAGATATTCTACACCGGAGTAATGTTGTGAACCTACCTTGCGACTGGCATCATCTTCAGCGCCAGAGCTCGGCTCAGACAGAAACCGGCGCCTCCCGTCGCGAACCAGACGAATTTTCGCTGTAAAAAATAAACACAAACACCATAGAAACATTAACCTTGCATAATTAAACACTTTTCTTCAGCATGCGTGCGTTTTTTAAGTTGTTTCATTGGGGTTTCATTTCTTTAAGGGTTTTTTAAACGACAGCAAAATTTTAAGTCATTTAAACCCTCAAGTCAATATAATTATTTTAATTATGTGAATGATCGAATTGGGTATCATGTAAGGCATGCATATTTCCGTGGATGCAGTTTCACCAAAGATCAGAATCAAGATACGTGCATGCATAATTCGTAGAAGCGAGCCGGGGAATTAGCAAAAGCTTGCACAAACTATCAACTACCATAATCACAATATATTGAACCTGTTTGCATGAGACCTCGGGGGGCAAACATCCCCGCTGCCGGGAGGGAACGCCCCCTCCGTGTAACAACACTCACCAAGAAAACAAAAACATCGATTTCCGTTACTAATTAACTTAGCCAAACGGCCCATAAATTTTCAGTGTTTATAGGATCACATCTCGATTAAGTTGCTCGGACAATCTAAGGTGTTTCGAGTCGACTCGCTCTATCCCGTATTTTTGTTCGGGAGTAATAGGAAAGGGCGTGGCACGACCCGGGGACGGGAATGTTTTCTCCTGTTTCTTTTACACGCACGTGTATGCCTTTTTTATCTGGCTCGAAAAAACACGGACTCGGTGGGGGGACCGAACGGAAGGCGAAATCTCGAAACATTTCGCTATGTATGAGGTCTTACAGTAGATATGCGGTCAGTTAAGTTTAGAGATTTATTAACATCTCGTGGGTTTCATCATTTGTTGGGGAGTGGTGTTACACGTTGCCACGACGGGGGGTGCATGGGTGGGTGGGTGAAATGTGTCCGCTAGGCTGTAGACGGCTTTTAAGCTGGATTTGGTTGATCGAAGTTTATTTTCTCAGGAAGGAATTTTTTAGCGAGGGAGCCCCCATTGTGTTTAGGGTGGGGAATGATGTACTGAATGAACTATTTTCAAACCGGGTTCCGTAAAAGAATTTCTTCGAGTGGCGGATTACACTGACAGCTTTGCAGGGGATAGGCCCTAGGAATGGGTATGAGTGGCCCGTCGGGGGGGGGGAATTTCAACCCCGGCCGGGGTATATTGGGCTAATTCTATGCACTAAATTTCTAAAGCCCTTTCTTCCAAACGCCCCACTGGGTTCAATATTCGAAGTCCTTGACGCATTTCTGTTTGTAAACGTTGTGTTGTATTAGCTATTGTAAAGTGATTTATTCAAGATATTCTAGTGGCAAAATATGTAATTACTTTTCAATTATTTCCAAAACCTAGGTGGAAGATAAAATTAGGGAGCGTAGTAATCTATATGGGTTTTGTTTCAATTGCCAATACAAAAGATACAGTGGTTTATTGAGTCCGGTGCCCCAGGGTCAGGGGCAATAACAAAACGAAAGGGCATTGTACCGGCGCCTCACCAAGGAGGGCTGTACGTTTCAAAAAGCGTTGTTTATAATGTTAGCCTTGTTTATTAATATTTTGTCTCTGTTCTCTGTAACCTTGCTTGCAAATGCCCGTACGAGTAAATTGACGCTCACCAGTACACCCCCAGGACAAAAAATGCAATATTTTGAACATTTATATAAGAGGTTGAATCGTTCTACTATTATTTTATAATCTTTGGCAACATATCATTGTTTAAAAAAGTAATTGAAAACTATTTTAACACTGAGCTTAATACTTAATTAGTTATTTATAAGTTATAGTTACAACCTTGCAGTTACTTTAAATAGTTGTAATTATACTTTGTTTCTTTTCAATTACTTTTCTACAGCACTGCAATGCAAATAAGAACTTCGGATATACAAAATGAGCATGTTTTCTCAGGAACGTAACATGCACGATATTGTTGTTTTCTGTGACGATGCAATACACGGGACGGGACGAGATGAGGCAGTGACCACAGGCTACACTGACACGGAACTCGTCTTCGGAATGAGAATCGGCCGCAAATATCGATTCTAATTAAGGGTTCGCGCAACAGCAATGCTGTAGTCAATTTATTTCTCTGCTGCACGTCCGTCAAAGGTAGAGATCGATCGCCATAATATAATTTTCGCTTCGGATTCCCTTCACGGTTGTATAGGCCTAGTGTGTGTAGCATCATCAACAACAACAACACCGCAAAAGTATAGCCACGAGAAAAACAAATCCAGGTAAAAATTAACTAAACCGCAAGACGTCCAAACGAATCACGTATTAAATGAACATTTCATATATATACTCATTTATCCAGCGAAATTAAATTCATTTTTCACCTTTAAACAAAAAACCTGCAAATTTAGTTTTGTAGAACCGATCGATGTATGGGTCGTCGTTTCTTAGTAGACCGCGACCTTGGCAACGGACATTCGCGTGAAGAACAGAGTTTTCTAAATTGAAAATTTGGTTGCTAAAGCTAGACGCATAATCATCGTATAAAAGCCCGTATTTTGAACGGTTTTGTATGACCACCAGGAAGAACTAAAGTCACCTTACTAATGATCAGCCCCGCTATGACACTAACTGTATACATGTATATTTCATTTTATAATATTTTTTGTACGATAAATCTGAAAATGTTGATTTGAATGATAAGCTGCTGAACAGAATGGAACTTGGAAGTTCAACCATTTGATTTCAAGACTGATTGTTGTATAACAAACTTATTTTGAAATGCGTATATAAAAAATATATAAAATATATAAAACCCATAAAAAAGTAAAATAACATCCAGTAGTCAAGCCTCCTTGTCGTTACTCGTTGGTGCAGGTGGGGGGTGAACAAAAATGTTACCTTTGGGTCGGGCTAGCCCCCCTGGCCTACCAAGGGTCACCAAAAAAATACGTATGGTTATTCAATTGCTGAATGTCAATGAAAAAATGCAGACTGGCATAGATGGAAGGAGAAGTGAGACAAGTGATTGATGTTTATGTATGAAAATTACATTGAAATCAATGTAGGACCTATCATGTTTCTTATCAATGCCATACACAAAAGTAATTATTTTAAAAATAAATTAAATTAAATTGAAAATGTGGCAACACCCGTTCTATTGTTGATGGTCTCTATTCTGTGCCTCTTGTACGAACGTATCACACAAAGAAACCCACTCGTAATAGCAAAGGAACTAACCCCGATATCATCTTTCTTCGCCACCCTTGGAGGGAGCGATGAATTGAGTAGAACATGTCATCGAGCAGGTGTGTTGGTTTAATTAGCTAACCTTAAATCCCTTCAGAACGCACGCCCTTAATAATTATAGGGTGCCGCGCGGAGGCAGGGTTGAAATGTGGCACTGTTTGGTGAAGAATACAGACCCGCAGATAGCATGCAGAGGACTGACAACTTCTTATAACTTAAATCTAATTGGATTATTATTCAAGCAGTTCCAAAGCACTTGCAAATTAGTTCACAAACCCGCAATCACATTAAGACAATGGAAATACACTCAAGTCTTCGTGAGACTAGTTTTGGAATAAGGACGATAATAACATAAGAGGAAGATTGCCTGAGGGCTGTTCAAATATTCACATAATGCAATTTTGAATAATCGTAACGTTCAAGAATCATGCGACGAAGTTAGCAGGCAATGAAAGCGTATAGCACTGATAAAGAAGACACAGGGCTTGTTATTAAAAATGAAACTATTTAACAGGTAGTAACGTTGTTAATAAAAATCATTGGACTTTCCACTGTTATAAAATATTTTTATTTCAAATGTGATATTTCGAATCCTTACAGGAGTCTTTATCAAACTAACAATTAAAAAACCACAACAGACAGGACAAAAAACATTTCACAAAGAATATAAATATGGCTGTGTATTAGTACCAAATTATGAACAAAAAAGATTTTTATTAATAAAAATAATATAATATATAAAAATAATATATAATAATGGTTTTTTAATTGTTAGTTTGATAAAGACTCCTATAAAGGATTCGAAATATCACATTTGAAATAAAAATATTAATAACAGTGGAAAGTCCAATGAACGGGGCTTGTTGGTAATGTGAACACATCACATCTGTATTTTCAGTCGATACACGCATTATGAACGCGAAGATCCAAAATATAGAGGGAATCAACTAAATCAACAGATTGGAGAAAAATAAAGGCTTTTCATCTTGGTGGAGGTGCCGAGTTGATGGAAATGCCACTTTTGAACCCTACACCCGCACCCTGACCCCAGAGGTAATGCCCGTGACTTGACCCTGCTATAGTTGAGCAACACGGGCAAGTCTCCCGCGGGTATCCGACGACCCCCGACCGCCTCCCCGACCCAGTGGGACGTCCACCACCAGATCACACCGGGCAGCCTTCAACTACTCATGTCACTCAGCCCGAGGCGTGCATGTCTCCCTGTCTGTTGTCTGTCAACTGTCACTTTACTAAAACTCACTTCTCCAGGAACGCGATGAAGAAGAGCGATTGGGCAAGTCTTTAATTAAGGCGATTCGATCGATTATTTGCTCTCTGAAAGAGAAGGGACTTGGTGAAAATAAAAAGTGACAAGCTAAGCAAAGAGAAAGATGTTGTTACACAAGGTTTTAACCTACCCTTGTTGATCTCTGGAGGGTTCAAAGGTTGAGCTACAGCCACGTTAATCTTAAGCAGGCCAACTTGACGTAGAATCGATGGAGATTCACTCACCACACCTCCCTTTGTAGACGTGACTTTTTAATAAGAGTAACACCCTTGTGTAAAGCAACCCAACAGCATGTATAAACAAAACCCCACCCTCCACTACTAAAGCATAATCTACAACTACTTACAGCTGCCGATGTGTCCCGGTTGTGGACGTTATCCCGGCTGAGAGTGCTATCCCGGTTGAGGATCTCGAGGGGCGCCTGGATGCTCGGCTTGCCTAGGTACCAGTCCTCCTGGGGGCTGTAGTCCCCCAACATGTTCACCAGACGGGGGACGTTCACGTAGTTGTCATCGTCGAAGTGACAGAACCATCTGAAACAAACGTTCCGTTAGTTGGATGAGCGAAGCGAAGACTTCAATTTCACTGACCCCTCAAAAAATTTAGCTCCAATGATTTTTTTTTTCTGTCTGTTTGTTCGCTCTCTACCGGGCAAACGGCATATGCGATCTTGATCTGATTGAAATTGGTTGGACCTTCGAAATCTCTGAACTTAGACCTGCCACGTTTTGGGTACAATCAAAGAAATATTTCTCATGAATATCGTATTTTTACGATTTTTCCCGATTTTTAGTGCGATATTTTCGTAGGCATTTGGGCCGATTCTGACCAAACGTTCATATGTTACATGGACATTAAGGCAATGGTAATGTATTGCTTTTTGAAAGAAAAGTTTGAAAAGTTTGCCCAGAATCCATAGAATAAAGGTTTAAATATGAGTTTTTTTAGGTTTATAATAACAATTAACAAGTAACAATAGAAACTTGACAACAATGACCTACAATGCATTCAAGAAGTACTTACAAAGGTAAAATGATCCACGCCAAACTAAAAGCTTATTAAAAAAGCTCATCCATCAACGCGACTAAATAAAGCGTTTTCGCGCTTTCCCAGTAACAAACATTGAACGAGAGAGGGCAACGATTGATTATTATTTCGTATCATAACTGGGGTAAACAACAAACAACATTTATGCTCCGCCTGTGAACTATAACATGTCAACCAAAGTACTTGTTGCTGGATTTTATGAACATTGAATGAAGCGCCAAAACTATTTTATGTGGTCGATCAGTTGGTAAATGCGAGTGAAGTGCTATTTGCACGAGTGACAACATAGAAAAAAACCTGATGCCAATGATTACAATGGTGGCTAATGAATGTTGGGCCCATATTTGAACAAAACATTATATAAAAGTGCATTGGAGTGCGCTTTACAGTGCACTTCAAATCGGCGCTGATTGCAAAGCAGATAGTTATAAAACTAAGCAATGAAACTGATCACGCTAAAATGTTCGTTATGTTGTGGTATGTATATTGCCGATAATCCACCAGCAGATTCACAGCTTGGTCTACTGATGAGATAGCCGTCAAAGACCATTTTAATTGTGATAAAAATAATACACAATTAATGTTGTCCCTACCTTCATGCTGTAGAAACCAAGGTTTCGGGTTTTTCGCGCAAGTCTGTTCATAAAATACTTATCAAAACGTGGGCAAAGTTTTTGTTGAATACGACTCGAGGAAAATTAGATAAATTATTACCTCAAATTTAATAGTTTTTTTGAATGTGCTTTATTTTGTAGTTTTGCATCAAAACGCTATAATATAAGTAATTTTACAAATGAAACCTGCAAATATCCAATAGAATAAAACAAGAACGTGTAACATTAATTCTCGAAAGCAAAAAAATGTTGCTCAAACTGTTTTTGATCGTGCTATCTTACTTCTTTTCTCAACTGACATAACGATTTTTGAAACTTCATTTCTGTATTATCTTTGTTTGTCTTACTTTATTCCACAAATAAAATAATATAACTTTTTATCTAAGCTATAATTATCACTAATCTACCAACAATATTTTTGTTGTATCTTTGTCGTAACGAGTTTGTGCGACTGAAGCCGACAATAATTGCATCCGAGATCGCAACCACATTTGTTAGTGCAACAAGAAAACCTGCACATCCAAAGTTCACTGATTTTATAAGCTGTTTATAATCAGTTTGAAGGGAATTACTTCATTTCTGAGATGCAAAGCGACACAACACCTATTGTAAGTATACGAACAGCAAGAAACAAACGAGTATTTGCAACAACAGTCAATGAACGAAACAAGTTTTAATTACCAAAAAAATAGGGGGCAAGTGAAACCCCCGAAAAGCATTGTGAAAGGGGTGAATGGAAGGAATTATACGCTGAGAGAAATAAAAGAGAAAAACGTTTAAAAATGATGAAGATGATTTCAAGTTTCAAAGAAATCTCCGAAGAAATTGTTTTAATACCGTGCTTGCGGCGACAGCTTATTAAAGCAAATTAAAAAAAGGGTTTGCCCCAATGGGGTTTTTGAACTGGGACCCTTTAAAAGCAAGGAGATGTGGGCGGGAGTTGGTCAGTTTTTACCCCTGGGAACAAAGGAAATACGTCATAAAGAAACTATCACATTATTATACTGGAGAAAACCAAAGATTTTCCCGTTATACATGCAACGTCACTCAGGGGGGACGAATTATCTGACTGTGATCTATCCCCCCGTTAGTGTTGTTTTTTTTGTAGGGGGGTTTTATATTATTTATATATATATATTTTTAAAATTTATATATTATATTATATATATTATTATAACATTTTTATGAAAATGAAGCCCTAGATAACAGTCAATATGAGGTGCATAGAAAAGCCCGCTTTCCCAAAGTGCAGGTAAAAGGAAAGGGGGGGGAGTTTTATGCTGTCAGCACAAAATGACTTTAATCGACGGGAGGATTTGAAACGGCTGATTAGAAAGTGTGGGTTGAAATAAAAACAACCTGAAATCCAGTCTATATGTGGGTGTGTTTATTCCCAAAAGGCAACACCATTGCTCATTAAAAAGGTTGGGGACAACGTTTTGAAATTTTGGAATCAACACTTCAAATACGGACAAAAATTTTGTGTGGTGACTTAATTTTACCAGATTTATTGGAAGTCTAAACATCAAGTATCAATGCCCTGGACCCGATTACCAAACAGAAACTCTGAAATGAACCAATGTTCATTGAATTTAAAAAGTGAAGTCAATCAATCACAAAAAGTCTCTTTTCCCACCAGTAATAACCACTTCCTTGACTATTATTTTTAATAATCCGGACCCCGGGGGTTACCGTCACTAACGTTAAACCCAGCAGTTTTTTCTGATCTTTTGCCATTTTTGTGTGTCTTGTTTCCCACATATGAAATTGAACGAAAAACCATCAGGACGTGAGACTAAAAATGGAGGGGGCTGACTTAAATAAACTCGTGAAAATTAAATGAGGTGACTGGATAGAATGGAAAATTTTGACAGATGTAAACGAAAGTGTGATTTTATTCATAATTTTTTAAAACAAAACAATACCAAGACAGTGCCGGTGACTAAGTCAAAAACAAAAATATCCTGTGGTTGATAAACAGTTCTTGCGGCATTAAAACGCAAGAACAGAGCTCATCAAATTTTAAAAGAACCGGTTGGTTTGTCATAAAGCGATCATCAAAATTATAGAACTAACTTCAAAAACTAAAAACAGAAATATCGTCAATACCTTCACAACATTGAAGCAAAAACCCAGAAACCCCAAATTATTGTGGAGCTTTGTAAAAAGAGAAAAACTAGATAAGAAGGACCCCCCCACTAAAGTGAAATATAATGGATTACCCCCCGAAAGTGTTGAATCGTGCTGCCCCCCTTTTTTTCGGAGTTTTTTTAAAACAACTTTCACCCCGAAATCACAAGGAAATGTGGTTCTACCTAATTCTCTATCAGATTGACGTGAACTGTCCATTTCAATGTTTTTTGTGAAGAAGTGGAAATACCTTGGCAACTTGTCAATGGCAAATGCCGGGGCCAGACCAAATACCGGTAAATGGATAAAAAATTGTAGAAATGCATTATTTATTCCCTGTCAAAAATTTTTTAACTGTGCTTTAAATAAAGGGAAATTTAATCCCTCTCGATGGAAACAGCAACGTTACCCCGTTCTTAAAAAAGGAAGAAAAAACTCAGGACTAAATTTTCGGCCTAATTTCTTATTAGCCATATTTTTCCCTTTTTGAAGGGGTTCATCTCTAAAAAATTAAAAATCACGTGGAGACTACATATCACCAAGTCGCATGGATTTTTTGAAAAAGGGAAAACAACGGTTACTAAACTTAAAATTCACCCGATTTGCAAGTCCTTAAATCAGGTGTTCAAGTTGTGCTGTTTACACGGATTCGTAAAGCTTTGACGTGTTGATCACGATCTTCTCCTATTAAATAAAATCCTATGGAATTACCGGTAAAATTCATCAATTTCTTGAAAGCACCTTACTGGGCGAACTCAGTCAGTTGTCTTGATACAAAAAATCATCTTCTGAAAACGAACATCGGATGCCCCAAAGGTTCAATTTTGGGTCCACTACTCTTTACCCTTTTGTGAAGACATACCCCTCTTTTTTTTATGTATCGAGCTGTTTAATGTTTTCTGATGACTTAAGATATTCGCCAATCGAAAAATGCCGACCGTTCTGCCAAGTCAGATTGGACGCCCCCCTTTTAGAGTGGTGCGAAAATGGAAGCTTAATTTAATTTTCTAAATGTGCATCATTACGTTTACTCAAAACGAAACATGTTAAATTCATATCTACACTCTCAATGATCAGATTTTGGAAAGAGCACTAAAGTCAAGGGTTTTGGGTCATCATATTCATGTCTATCATTTCAAACCCTTTCTAACGTTTTCCAAAAACATTGCTTGGTTTTTTAAGACGAAATGCTCTAAAGAATTCCCAAAACCACAATGCGGAAGTTGTACCTCCTCTTGTTAGGCCTCATTTAGATTTTGCTAGCTCTATTGGAACCCATATCAAATCACCAAAACAGAATGTAGAAAGGGTCCAACAGTGTTCATAAAACATAATGCCTAAAATGTAAAATTCATATCAAAGTAGATTATGCCAACTTTTTAAAAAGGGTAACCCAATGACTTAGAAAAGAAGGAAAATTCTGACATGGTTTCCTTACAAAATTGTAAATAATTTAACAAACACTAGTTTAATTCTAGGCAAATTTAAATTTTTATATACCCCCAAAAATACACGCATCATAAAAAATTTTTAACCAGCTCTAAGTCTCCGCCCCCCATAAAAAATTTATGCATCAACAGATTGCAGCATTCATTTAATATGTTAAAACCTCTTGAAGGAAAAAGACTTTATCTCACCAAAAAAAAATATTTTTTTAAATTTAAAACTTGATCACTCAAGCTTTTGGATATTAAAAATTTTAATTATCACTAGCTTATTTCCCTTAGTTTTTTCTTTATATGCATTTTTCATTTCTTTTCCTTTTAAGAATATCTGTTATTTAATTTAATTGTAAAAATTTTGTAGTTTTTCCTTTTAAATTGTAATTTCAATATTTTAAAGAGTTACATGATTATTTTATGTTATTGTAATTTAAAGTAATTCGTTTATGTTTTTTATCCATTAGGCTTGCTTAAATTGCATTTTGGGGTATTTTTACTCGTTTTAATAGCATGAAATAAATAAATTTTTAATTTTCGTGATTTGATTTACCTTGACAAAAGAAAAATATCTAAGCAAACATAATTAAAAAATTTTTGAGATCTAAAATTTAAAAACCTACTTGCTAATGAGATTTTCCCCGCAATTTAATTCAATCTCAGACTGAAACGTGAAATGGGAAAGGAAAAAATGCATTTTCTTTTTATTTTATAAACAAAAAATTTAAACTGAGCAGTGGTATCCGTTATTATTAGACAAGAGCATAGTAATTAATTTAATTATAAAAATATAAAGCATTTTTATACAAGTTTTTTGAATAACATTGGATTTTTAAAAAACTGTTTTTAATTTGTTTGTTTTTCGATTGAAGACAATACCATTTTAAAAGAAGTCGAGGGCCTCGCCTTGCAGAGCACGGGAAAATTTTAAGTTGCACGTACCGTACACTGGGGTTTATAATGGGACTTTGCCTTTAATTAGGATTGCAGCTGAGCCGGGCGACCGTAATTGAGTAGCCCAGTCGGGCTGCCGGGTGTAATTTTGTCCTTTTTAATGTATCCCCCGCTGAAAACGGCACGCTCGTCGGGTTTTTCTTTTGGGTCGCCGGGGGTCACGGGTTCGCTTGCAGGCACGATACACCACTCCAATCAACTTCCCCACTCGTTTTGTTTGTTACTTGACTTTAGACATACTTTTGTTTTGAGATTTGGACCGAATTAGACTTGCTCGGGGAAGATCTCCAAAGAGAACGACTTGGGTCTCAATCAATAGTTTCGATCTCAGTCTTTACAATAAGCTCATCATGTGTCACCAGAATCCTCACATGCATTTTCAACAATCAAAATCAACAACTACGGCAGATATTAAAGTAATTATTAAATTTACTTATCGTTTTTCATATACAATTATGATTTTCCTTTTTCTAATTTTTATAATAAAATTTTATCGATATTTAAATTTCACGTGGTCGTCGTCGTAGTCGTTTCCCCTACCGCGGGCCAAACTAAATTTTCAATTTTACATTTTTTCATCAACTCACTATAGCTTCGGTCACGTGAGGGGGTGATGACGGAAAATGCAATAGTCTATTAAAAAATTTAAAAATCTAAATTGCAGAAGCTTCACAAAAACGATATTATAATTCAAACCTTTGTTTGGGGCAAATCGCAAATTACAATGACTTTGGTTTCTGTAAAAAAAGCAATATTGTACTGTTGGAATTATGTTGTTTTTTTATCTCGGTGGACATATTTCAATTTGCGTCATCGCTCCTCATGCAGATAGGCCCCCTTAAACCCATTCATATGTTAGGAAGATACCAATTTGGGAAAAATTTCTTTTTTCGTGCTGGTTAGAAAAAAAGATACTGGCGGGGTATTTTTTAAACGTTTTATATAGGCAGCGGTCTTTGGCGATGAGAATGCCAATACTGACTTTCGATGGACTCGAGATAAAATAATTTCCTATGAAAATCATATCTTCAACCCCTAGGAGCGAGTCGAAGAAATGCTTATTTACCGATACTTGCACCACAAATCTAATAGGGACGTAGAATTTTAACCCACTGATCTTCTATGCAAATATCATAGCGCACAATAGCTCTACATACCTCTCCTACCCTAAGACCCAATTACACACATAACATCACTCCATTGAGGTCAACAGCGACACCACCCTATGTGGAGCTAAATAGAATTATAACTCTGAACATCACCACAATAATTATAACATCTACACGCCAGCTATTCCTCATTTATCATACGTTACATCGTGAGGGAGGTATTTACAATTTCTAGCCGCAGAAATTAGCAATGCCATAGGAATCGAGCCAAGCCCTTTAACATTTTCGTGCAGTCGCAAATCGTGTTTGACTTTTGAGGGAGTGTCTGCCTCCGGGCATAGGAGTGCTGATACTTTGTGTATGGCAATTACTCTACCCTGTGGCCCAATGCAGGAAAACATTAATCAAATTAAAGCAGTTGTGTCTTTAGCTCTTAATATCAATTAATATTACTTGGTGTAAAATGCCAAACTGATAAATGCAAAACATACGCGTGGTTATGCATGCCCCAGCAGTGGCAGTAGGATATAAGGATTGCCACAAATTGGAAACCCGATTCCCGAATTGATAAGTTGGAAACGAGAAGCCATGGCAACAGCGGCTACCTGAATATGCTAGCCCGATAAACAAAACACTATAAACTATAATTGGTTATATTACAGCTTTTTTGTAATACCTAGATAATGCCCATAAAAACTCCCTAAAAAAAAAAAACACGCAAATTTCTCAGAATCGTTTTCTTTCGGCAGCCTTAGTAGAAAAGGCGTGGACACATCCAAACCTACCCACATATGATGACAAAAAACACTGTTTAAAACTTTGTGATAAATTACAAAATGCATATAAACTTTCAGATTGCTAAAAAAATTGAAATTTTCAAGTACTTGAAAAGTTTGTGTTTCTAACATTTCTATTTTGGTTTTGTGACACGTATTCGAAATTCAGTCGAGAATTGTTGAGATGACTCTGTCCTCTCATATAATAAATATTTTTCTGTCTATGTAAAGAAATAGCGATCTCGAAAAAACTCTTGTGATTCAACACAATATTTAATGAAGAAAAAGAAACCTGTTTTTTGTTAAATTTTGTAAAATTTTGCTAAAAGTTTTTCTTCATTGTCTGATTCCGGTAAGTTTGTGTTTATTCGACCAAAAGACGGGCCTTCTTTAAAAATCTTCCATACTTCCCGACAACTACGACTTTAGCCCGATAATTTAGAAGGCATTATTTTTCACGCACACGAGACACACTCTTTTTTCGTAAATCATAAAGTTTGTTAAATTTATGAGATAGCCTAGCCGGAGGGACGTTTCCCAAAAACTGACCCGCGTTTTTTGAATTAACAAACTGAACGATCCGTAACCAAATACGTGTGTGGTGTGGGTAAGTTCTTTTAATTTATTTTTACACTTGTTTCCAGGCAGCTAGGAAATGTACACCCGTACAATCTACTGAGAAGTACCCCGGTTTTAACAGATAACGCCCGTCCCCGATACTGTCAAAAGTATTTCAATTGAAAAAACAAGTACATGCATCATGAGAACGGTTGATTAACATCACGTTACACGCAGCACATTTAGTTGCAGAAATAAAAAACTTCTTTATTAGAACAATACTCAGCTATACAAAACCCCTTTTATCTTGATATCACATAATGTACGAATAAATTTACATTATCATCGCAGTCGTATTTGGATGAGCGAAGCGAAACTTAAATTTCATGACCCCAAAAATTTTACTAGGGGATTTTTGTTTGTTTGTTTGTTTTTTGTTTGTTTTTTTGTTTGTTTGTTTATTTGTTTTTTTGTTTTTTTTTTTTTTTCGCTCTCTACCGGGGAAAAGGGCATTTTATGCGATTTTGATAAAAAATTGGGGGGGGGACCTTCGAAATCTCTGATCTTAGACTTGCCACTTTTTTTGGGTACAATCGAAAAAAATTTTTTCTCTTGAATACGTACTTTTACGAATTTTTTTTATTTTTAGTCGATTTTTTCGAGATAGGGGGCCCGATTCTGCCCAAACGGTGGGGTGGGGCTACAACTCCATTTTTACAGGTAATGGTGATTTGCTTTTCAAAAAAAAAGTTGAAAAAGGTTTTGCCAGAATCCATATAAAAAAAAGGTTTTTTTTATAAGTTTTTTTAGGTATACAATAACTTAAAAGTGACAAGAAACTTGACAAAAATTTCCCCCACAATGGTTCAAAAAAGCACTTGTACGCAATGCTTACAAAAAAACTCATCCATCAAACGACTAAAAAAAACGTTCGTGAAAAGGCCATTGTAGCATAGACAGTTTGAATAACTGATCACTGATGTGGTGGTGTTGAGACGTGACTGACATTGGAGGCCCAGCTTTCCTCAACAGCGGTCGAAAAAGCAAAAAAAAATTTTCTTGTTTTTTTTACTAAAACGTGATAAGTAGCCTGTACAAAGGAATGGGGAGCTTTCCGGGAAAAGGTGGCAAGCTATGAAACGAACGAGAATCAAAACTCATTTTTACCCCCTTAAAAAATTTTTGATCCTTTTGGAAATCCTTTAAACGCATTATTAAACTTTCACGCACTTGGGAATCAATTCTTTACAAATTTGAGATAATCAATATATTTTCAGTAAAGTCATGATTCAATTACAGACCCCTCTCAAGGTCCTTCCCCAAAAGGGAACCAACTTTTTTTTTTTTTTTTTTTGCAAACACGAAAAAATGATTTATAAAACGTTAATAATGTTCCTGGGCCTTGTGTTTAAGAAATTATTTAATTGCAAAATTTAATTGATTGTGCTTTGGGGGAATTCCCCCCCCTGTGGAACAAAATTTTTCGTTTTGCTTTGGTCGCAGTGAAATGAAAAAATTTGAAAGTAGCCAATTACTTTGCAATACCCCCTGAATTTAGCGTGATGACAGGGTATTTGCTTTACAAGCTAAAAAACAAGAATAAAAATTAACCCCTGTATATTTTAACAGAGTTTGCTCCCACACAAAGGAAAAAAATCCAAAGGGAATCGTTTTATGAGGGGATTTTTGAAGAGTCGAATGAGGGTGAGGAGGTGGGGGTGAGGGGGTAGAGGAATCTTTACTCCCCAAACCCGAGTTCTCGAGAGGATATAGGGGTTTTCCCGAAAGTAGATCTTTACAAAACGATATGAAATTTCAGAATAGCCCCAAATGTATCAGTTTTTTAATGAATAGGCAATTTTAAGAACTAAAATAAAAAACATAAAAATCGCTGCTAATACAATATACATTGTAGTCTCTACGGACCAGAATGTTAAAATAAATCAGTTTAACAGCATACAAAACAAGAGTGTGTTTCCAATGTTATTTTCAAATCAATTTATAGTGTATTATATTTCTTTACATCTCCGAATGAATTTAGAATTGATTATATTATTATCGTATTATATTGTCATTTTGTCGCATGTTCAAACGGCCTTCAGCTATGATCTTATATACCCACGCTATTTTAATTTGCCAGCCCACTGATAAGCCAGCATAGTGGGATAATGTAAATGCATTGTTGTCTGTTATAACATATTTTTTAAAGCACTAGTTTTAGCAACAGAGATATGTGTAAAAATTTTTCCCACCTCCAGGCAGGTCATATCCTGAACTCGAAAGAAGGGCGGCCACAAAGCGTGGCTATAAACCACGCCCCTTTCTGAGATTGCGTGGAATTACACATTTTATGCCCCGCCGTTGGTTAATTTTTAATTGCCTACTGCGCCTTGAGTCATGACATTGCGTAGTAGGCAGTTCGAAGGTGGCCCCTGGGCCCCCCGGTTCAACCCACTAAACCATGCTCAGGTAACTTGAGCTACCGGGATAATTTTTTAATTATTATTCTCTTTGATTAGTTGGCTAAGAAACGTGGGCAAAAAGTGCACGGAAAAAAAACTAAAAATGTATCCATAAAATAAATCATACACATCCCAGGATAGGAAAACAACGTGGGTACTTTTGAATTGTCGGCTCATTCAAACCTGTATCATAATAATATAAATTAGAGTGTACTTTGCAATTTCGCCCCGTAAGTTATGTAAGTAATTCCACAAGTAGGACTAAGGGAAGTATTTTTTCGAAAAGCCTGCTTACACTAGTGCAATTAATTTTACAAACTGGTTTGGGTTGTAGACGAATAATAATTACAATACACGAACGAAAGTAGCAAAGTCACCTTCTATTCTGCATTAAACCATTTCAAAGGGAAAAAAAACTTTTCCCAGTAAACCGTTTGCCTCGATCTCTACACTCCGCTTTAAAGCAATTATGTATAAAAACTAATTACAAGGCCTCTATAATTTCACGTAAATGTATAGATTCTAAATTAAATTGCACGTCCACCGGAGCTGGTCACGTCTGAAGTCTAATCGGAGCTGCCTTGCTCGGTATTTTCCCGCCCCTATAATACGATGGACGGTCGCACACTGCAGCGAGACCGGGCACTCACTGATTCAGGCTCTTCTAAGGCTTTCAGTAGGCATCAACAAGGTGAAAAACAACGAACAATGTGACTTTTTCGTTTTTTTTTAAAATAATCTTAAGGTTCAATACGTATGGACTTTTATTTTTTTCTTGTACTCGAATTTTAAAAGTGCGGGAACACAAATAGAAATTCTGAAAGGTGAACAGTGAAATTTTCTACACTTCACTCAAAAATTATTTTGATATATTTTTAATATCCAAACACCTTATTGGATAGTGGGTTAGAATGTTTTCAATCGAGTCGTAGCAATGAGTGAGCTCAGCTCATCTTTCTTAGATGTTGATCTTTCTTTTTTTTTACAAGCCTTGTTACTGCTATAGGCATTAAAATGTAAGCAAACCCCACACTTTGGAATCTAGCACAACTAGATAAATGAATTTATTGAAACCAAACAAATACATTGACTAATGGAATGAATGAATGAATGGGATGGATGAATATGATGTTTCGCTGAATAGTTCTCTGACAAGTTATACAGAGTGAGCAAAGAATGCTAACAGTGGCGTGCAGAGTACGCAACGCTATGGGTCAGACTTCAAATTTGATCTATATGACAATAGGCAGGATACAAAACTGATACAGGCCTGGTACCAGTTGTGGAGGGAAAATCGTGGCTTGGGTATGGAAAGATGGTGGTGCTAGATGGTGAATGGTGGTGGTAGGGCACACTATCCACATGTGCAGTGTGAGATATGGGCAGAATCTGTTTGTTACGTTGGTACGTTCTGTAACAGGGCAGCAGAGTATGGAAGAGTTGTAAGGGGAGACGGGCGGAATGGGAAAATATTAAAAACCCAATATATACGGTAATCCACGGGAAAAAATTTTTTGGAACAGTAAATTAAAAAATTTTTATCGATCTGTTGACACCTGAGCTTTTTGCTTGTTGTGCAAAACTTTCAGTTCCACCCCCCGTTTTACTCCGAGTTTTAAGTTTTCCTACACGAGCTTATGAGCCGTAATCATAACCCTACTTTGAGCCATTCATTTTAGCAACAATCAGGGGTACGGTCGTGCCCAAAATAGGGAGCGAAGCTACTTACTAACAGCTATCGTTGAGGAGGAATACAAAATTCTCCTTGAGCTGGAAGTTTTGGTGGAGGCGCCGGGTCTACAGTACATTACAAAATGTTCGTCGCTTGTTGTCGCAATGGTGAAGGTATCGGGGCGGGCCACGGAGTTTCAAACTTTCTGTGGGTCTCGTCTAGCCAAACTCCCCTTACCCATCAAGGGTAACCCAACACATTGTTTTATCCTTGTTATCCTTGTTGTTTCCCAACAAAACAACGCAGTTAATCGGATGTCGTGTTCGATTTCATCGTGAGACGTGGCACCGCACAAGATATGCAGACAAACAGACAGAAAAGTGATACATGGGAGTAGCAAGCGCAATGTATTCCTGCAGCGTTGTGGCAAACAGTCATTAAACAGCAAACATTAATAAACAACACATTCCAATCCAAACAAGGGAAATAATATAAAAAGTAATGTGTGTTCTGAGTACATATCAATTTCACTAGCATTCTGGACCTCTGGTGACACATTGCATCTGTTACTTATAGCCTGACATTTGACTATAGCTTATAGCTAGAGGCATGAAAATTTAGCGTTTTAGGTTATTGATGCTAAATCAGTGAGTATAAATTCTTAAAAACGCTACAAAATGCTAAATTTACTGAAAATAAGGTTTACCTATACCAATTGAGAATTGGTTTGCATTGTATTCTAACGTTTAAAGTGACTACATTGAATTGAAATGTTCCTATAAAGCATAATTTGAATTCATTTCCCATTAAAAATACAAGAAACTCCCCACATTTGGGGTTTTGGTGGAAAGAAGAAAATTAATGCTACAAAATGCTAAATTTGGAAAAATTAATGCTAAATATTTAGAATATAAATGCTATTTTTTCATAGCTCTACTTATAGCCTTTAAATGATTTTTCAAATAACCAATTTTTAAATTGGTGTTTTCGTTGTTTTATTAGATGCTGGTAGAGTTTGAAATCGGGATTCCTTGACGTGATTGCCCTAGCTAAACGTTCCAGTCATTATGACAGCCGGGCCGATCACGGATCCAGCGTTTTACGTGCTCTAATATTAAATGGGTTTTCAATGTTACGACATCGTTACCAAAGCTTTTATGAACACTTAATAACACTATAGAGATGAGGTTTACCTCTTTTCCTAATCTGACATGTACAGCTTTATTATTACCAAGAAGTTGGTAAATTGTTTTCGCAGTTGTCTACGTGAGTTGGGGGGTCTGGATATTTCTTCGTTTATCAGCACTCTACAGCCGGGTTTTGTGTTATTAGTAGTTACGAGGCGAGGCTCCACTATATGCATCACTTTTCTGTCCGTCCGTCTGTGTGTGACACGGTTCACGATAAAAACCCAGCACGACCTATACGATTGACATGCGGTTATTGTTGGCATTGTCCTTCATCGAGGTTGATAGGCCTATATAGAATGTTTTTGGTAGCGGGTAAGCCACTTTTTAAACCCCCAATTTTTTAAAAAAAAGGGTTTTTTTTTGGGAGTTTTTATTTTTTTTCTTTTTTCCCCAAAATTTTTTTTTTCCCCCTTTGACATTTTTTTTTTTTAACCCCAGCCCCCCTTTTCTTTTTGGGATTTTTTAAAAAAAAAAACCCGGGAAAAGTTTTTTGGGCCTAAAAATTTTGTTTTTTTCGAAAAAGGTTTTTTTTTTTTTAAAAACTTTTTTTTTGGATTGGGGGGGGGGGGGTTGTTTATTTTTTGGGTTTAAAAAAAAATAATAAAGTTTTTAAATATAACGAGCAAAAAGCCCCCTATAAATTTTCCCGTCCTTCTTTTGACAAAAGGCAGGTTAACCGGCGGCCTAAAACAGAAATGGTTATTGTTGGTTGTTTATCAAGGTTAAGGCCTAATAGATTTTTTTTAAATTGATTGAAGCTTTTTAACCTATATAACTGGCACTAAAAATAAAGATTTTCGCTGAACTTATAATTGAATTACCACGGTGGTCAAATTTAAAAAGGGAAAAATAAAAAAAAAATTTTAAAGGGAAAAATCAAAGGTGTGTGTTTTAGTACTTGCTGTTTTATTCAGGGCGTGTTATTGAGATTAAACGAGCAGGAAAATAAAAACCTTTTCCTCAGTTTGCTCGGCTGGTGTAATGCTTGGCATAAAGAGTGCGCCGCCTTTTTAATAAAACTAAATGAAATAGTAATTTTCGAAGTTGGGATTTCAAAATAAACATTGGTTTTTTTTGTAAAATAGATTGGGGGAAATGAATAAATTACGCTACACGTGCTTGGAAAGGAAGACTGATTTACTATGGTTCAGGGGGAACACCTTTGTAAGGTTTTAACAAACAGATTGTGTTTTTTACTTGCTGTTTTTACCTTTAAAAGGGGTTTTGATGTATAAAAAAATTTCAAGCGTCTGGTTTTTTAATTTGAACCAATGAATTTTTCAGGGGGGTTGCCATGTTCTAAAGTTTCAAACAGTGACCAAAACTAAACCGAATGATTGAAAAAAAACATATCAAACGTAAAATAGTGATAAGTCTAGGGGGAAAACCCTCCACCAAAAATTGAAATTTTATCGTGAAAATAAAAAAAAACGTAAAAACAAAAAATGGAAATCTGGATTCCCCCGAAGAAAAAGATTTTGGGGGTTTGATCGAAAAAAAAAAAAAAAACTATAAAAAAAAAAAAAAAAAAAAAAAAAAAAAAATAGTGATAAGTCTGGGACCGCACCTCCCCAAGAAAGTATATATGAAATTCGGGACAAATCAAAAAATCGAAAAAAAAACGATAAAACACTAAAATGGATAAGTCGGGCCCCGGCCCCTCCCCCAAAGAAAGAATATATTGTAATTTGGCGATCGAAAAATGGGAAAAAAAAAACGATATAAAACACAAAAAATAGTGATAAGTCTGGACCGGCACCTCCACCAAGAAAGTATTAATGTAATTTTGACGACGAAAATAAAAAAAAAACGATATAAAACCTAAAAAATATGTAAGTCTGGACCGGCACCTCCACCAGAAATATATATTGAAATTTCTGGTCGTCGAAAAATCGGAAAAAAAACGATAAAACCTAAAATAGTATAGTCGGGAAACCGGGCACCTCCACCAGAAAGTATATAATGTAATTGGTTCGATCGAAAAATCGAAAAAAACCATATAAACACTTAAAAATGTGAAAAAGTCTGGACGCACCCCCACCAAGAAATTTTATGTAATTCTGGATGAACCGCTAAAATCGTCAAATATTGTTGACCTGGAAATCGGAAACGTTTATTAATGTAAGTTATGGACCGCCAGACTTCCAAAATGGGTAAATAAAGAAATATTTTTTTCGAAACTCGGGAACTTTTTAATCTAAAATTTTTGTTCAAAATAAAGTTTTTGAATTTCAAGGTTCCCCACTCCCCGTCACAAAAGTTTTATGCTTGCTGGTTTTATTATGTTAATTGGCATGGTCACAGTTTGGTGGATTGGTTTAATGTGGTCAGGTTTGATCAACTGGTACGGACGAATAGCTTGCACTTGATAAATCCAACTGATGGTGAATTAATACTATGCCAATTAATGACCAGTTGATAACCAATTCCGAATTGATACTGACCATATTGGCGTTCTAAAATCTACATACCGGGCTGACTGCGAAACTCGCAAATTGAACATTACTCGCTATAATAAAACAGCAGGTGACCAAATATAAAAACAAGAACGCTACCTACTATATAATTCACTTTCGAAACCTGGTTTGCACTTTATTAAACAACTCAATTTGATTTGAGTTATAAAATCACCGTGTTAATCGTCGGACGACGTAAAAACAAGACCTCCCAAGACAGGTTTGTCGTCGACTTCCAAATAATAATCTCAAACCCCGTGGCCGTTCTGTAATGTTACGCCACCGTTGCAATGAGATGAGATGGGATGGGTCCCTCATGCAGCTTGATTAGCCCGGAGGCGCGGCGAGGTGGTGTGGATGTTGGAGATCAGATCTCTACTGCCGTGCAACCTGCCCCCCGTCGCGGCGGGAACGAAACTAACAATGTAATGATGATCTAATCTCGGCAATGTTCAGGACAGCCAATATATTGGCAACAATACAACACAATAGATTGATGCTAGACGTGGCCTCAGAGAGATTGGGGTCACGTCCAATGGGGGAATTATGTTTTCAACGCTCAGGAGAAGAGATCGAAACTGCCCTTTATACACACTCGATTTGACGACTTGCATTTTACATTCATGCTTCGTGTAGCTGACGGACAATCATAATGCGGTTTCATGTTAGATTCATTGTAACAACATACAGGAATAATGACAATACAAAATAAAAAGATAATGAAATAAAATTACACCTTTTTTAATTGGTCAGTACGAGTTATTTCTGCATAGTAATGAGACCAGCGGGCATCGACATCTCAACTCGAAGCTGTTGCGAAAGACAAGAGACTGGACTGGTTTTCGAGCTGGGGCTTGAGATTATATAGTCGAAATACCTGTAGTGTGGATGTTGGTCTAATTAAAATTTAGTGCACGTTTAAAAATGTATTACCTCGATAAACAATCAATGTTTTCTTTACGTACGATACAGTTAATAAAGTCTATCTGCACGTGCGTTTCCATCCAATTACTTTCGGGTACCTATATTGAGAAACTCGTAGAAGGGTCATCTCCGTATGAAGATAAGCCTAAAACACGCCCTAGTCGACGGTATTGTTAAAGCTCAAGGACGCAGCTCCTCCTCTTTAATTCTCCTCAATCGGTGGGCCAACAATAGCACCTCAATTTTCCCTCATTTTCTTTTCATGGTGTTCTCATTCCGATTTCTTCTCTCCCCTTGGCGTGGGTTGGACGTGAAGTGGGCGATGCGCAGGTGAAAGGGAGAGAAGCTTTATTTGACCTATTCAGCGTCTACCTGTCCTCTCCAGCTCCTCTTCTCTTGTACGGTGCCCTGTGATTACTTTAACAAGACTCACACGACCAGAATAACCAAGAGAAACTTTTTATTAAATCTTATTTTCCGTGTTACATTCTGTTATATTGGTGTAATTTATTTTTAAGTATCGCCTGGTAGGCGGTTCAGGTAGGGCCTACTTAATTCCCGTCAAAGGCAGACAACAAAACGATTGTTACTTTTTGCGTTGAGTACTAACAAAACAGAATTAATGATGCTCCTCGTCTATAGGTAATCAAGACAGTAGTGACTTGACTTGACATCACCGCCTCCGTTCCTTCAAATCTGTCACCGGCCGAGTGACTGTGCACGTTGCCCGTTTCATTCCTAATTGACACTCGAAGGAAAAAAGATCTCGAGTTAATTCTTTCGTTTTGTTGAACGATGTAAGTGACGGCCAAGACTCGCCTTCCAAACAGTTTATAAATCATGACTCTTGAGGTTGCGAGCCACACAATAAAAAGTTGGATATTCTAGGAGGGGGTGGGGTGGAGGTGGAGGGGGTGTGGTTGGAGTTGAGTTGATCATCGCTAACGAGAGGGCGCGCGTAATGATCACATTCAAGTTCAAGACATGCTCGGAATACGAAAAGACGGCCTAAAGTCGAGAACGAGGAGAGGGGAGGAGACAAGATTGAAGTTCTGAAATTATCATTGACAAGACTATCAGGTAACAACGGGAGTCTTGGTTAATTATTCAAAAATAACGTTGAAACGTGCGAGTCTGTGAAATGAAATTTAAGACGTCGAGGGTAGAAGAAAGGACTTTCATGAGTACAAGTTTATAGTTACTTGATAGTTGATCTGGTGCGGGTATATAGAAGAAGAGAATGTTATGGCATGCATACTGGCCACTCACACGCGCAAACAATGCATCATCGTTTCATGCGCCGCGCTTGCAAGCTGCTGTTTGTGGCTTGTTGCGTGTCAGACACGACCGACCTTCCTTCCACTTGTTTTTTATTAATCCGTGATTACTCGGCCTTTGGCCCAAGATCCGATCCGCGCTCACGTTTCAACGACGTGGACGTGGACCACGTTTTAACCCTTCCCTTTCAGCGTCCCGAAGAGTTGTGGTGTGGTGTGGTGGTCAGCATCTCAGACGTCTCCGCCCCCACGGGTTTTATGGAGTGAATGCATCTATTACACCGCAAGGCGTAAGATAAATGAGCCGCTCCCGAGCTTACTACGTCCTCAAAACAAGATATATCACTTCTATTAGCACTTCCCTACATCTTCCGGATTTCAGCTGTCCCAGGATCTTCGAGGAGACTTACTGATGATGATGACGGCCGACCTCGTGAAAGCTCTATGCACGTAATGCAGGAGGTGACCGTTTCCTGTCCGTGGCAGCTACCAACCCCACCCCACTTAGTCCACGACGACGCCCTAAACATCGATTTCCCGTTTTTCAGTTGTAATTACTTTTCAGTTGACTTCCCGTATACTTCAATTTGAGTGTAGCGCGTCCAAAACAAACAGAATAATTGTGGGAAGCCTGCCCAGGGCAAATTCATGCCCCTTTTCACGTGTCTTAACTAGGTAGTTGCAGATAGGAAAATTGTGAAGGGATGTCCGAGAGCTGTATAGCAAAAGAGCCTCCCTTATATATTCGCCGACTGAGGAAAATCTCGGAAAAAACTTCAGTCAGGATTGCCGGTATCGACGGGATTTGAACCCGGGACTACTCAAATCAGAATCGAGCGCTAACGTTCGAGCCAACAATAGAATAATTATTTACTAAATTATCAGTACATTTGGTCTCGGCTATGTGTTATATTTTAACACCGCACCACAGTATATTATTTATTCATATCAAATTCCGAATGGCGTAGCTAAAAAATTAAGTACTGCACGTAGGGTACTTGAAATTAACTAAATTTGTAATTGATACTAGACTCGTGACGCTGATTTTCGTTTAAAATCAAGTTCAGTTAGTTCACGTGCAGGAAAAGGCAGGCGTAATCTTTTAGCCTTGAAAAAGGTTAATTTTAAATTACATCAAATAAACTTTACTCTATTGTGCCTCATAAACACGAACCAGCCATACAAGGAAAGAAGATTATAATTTGTTACGTAGCAAATTTGTCGAGTGTCTGTAAATAAGCGCTGGCTAATGGCTTACAGTAACACATAAAGTTACAACACGAATCGTTCACGGTTTACAATGGAAAAGTAACGTGCGTCATTTGTCCAACAAAAGCATAATTTAAAGTTTAAGTTAAAACGAGTGGCCATGTCGACCCTTACAATGGGAAATTATTTATTGTTTAGCTGTTCCTTTATGTCATTACCAAAAACGGAGTAAAGGGTGAAAAAAACTCAAATCATTGTTTAATTTCAGCTATTTCATTTCCTTCTATTGAAAGAGCAGCACACAAAGCACCTGAAATGATGACAGTGCAGAAACACTGGACATCGCCGCCCGCAAGTGGAGATATAGTCCAGTGGTGGAAGTGGCAGGCAGAAGATTTTTGATAGAAAACCAGGGGCATGTGTGATCATCAGGAGATAAAGATTTGTTCACAGTTTGCCATCAGGTTTGGGATTATTCTATACGTTGTTTTAGTCGTCGAGACGGCACCCACAACCGGCAATCCTCACTGAAACTTCTTTCCATCTCAAGGGATAGCTTGGAAATGCCCTCACAAGTCACAAACCCGAACCTCAAATACAAAGTTAGACACATGAAGTGGTCATGAATTGTACCTGATCAGTAGTGTTATAAAAAGTATCAACACAAAACGGCAGCATTAAAATTTTATATTTTGACGAGCTACAAAAAAAAAAAAACATATTCAGTCAAAATGGTAAAAAATTTTTAGTCAGGAAAAA
>JAMZAV010006057.1:0-37936 GCA_024449915.1 Sweltsa coloradensis | reverse complement strand
AACTCTGTCGAATTGTCAAATTTATGATATCGTAATGTTTCGAGAGTAATAATCAATAATATCCTATTTCATACATATCAATGGTAACAAGAGTTATATCTATTTAATACAAATTAATGGTAACAAGAGTTATATTTTTATAGTTTTATTCATATTTGACAAATAATTTTATCACAGTTTAAACAACATTCTTTTTGAACGTGACTATCAAAGTAGGTACAATTATCATTATATTTTTCGCGCATTGTGTCACTATCATACACAATTATAATTTACTCGTTATTCGTGTTAAAGGGCCATACCTGGGGAAGTTATTTTTTAAAAGGGAACTTTTAAAATATTCAGTTCTTCAATTTAAAAACGAACTTTTATCAAGTTCAATTTCCTCATAAAAGTTACCTTTTATATTTTAGTATGTGTATATTGTGTTTAATGCGACTGCAGTCACATGACGTGCAACTTGCAAGCATACGGCTGTCAAAGAGCACGGTGAGCGGTAGGGTCTTGAATTAATGAATCATGATGATGATACTTAAGTAATGAATGATATGAAAAGGAAGATTTGATTTGATTGGATATAGCTTAACGTCTCATATTAATGCACTGGCTATTCGAGACGATGATTGATGATATGAGGATGAAGTATGAACAGAAGGGAGAAGGGGAAACCCGGTACCGGCACGTAACCTACTCCTTTCGAAAAGTATCAAGGGGACCAACGGCTTAACGTCCCATCCGAAAGGACGGTGTAACGTTGAGAGTCATATTATAAATTCCTCCACTAACCCGGACTGCCGAGCAGACGTCGAGGAGAACGAAGCCGTTACACTAGCTCTCGAACCCTCCAACTGCTCTAACCAGCGGTATACGTGAGTTTCAGAGCAGAGCGGTCACCCACTCTACCCCTGACCACGCCCGAAGGCTACATAACTTCGGTGTTCGAGTGGGAACCGGTTAATTACAACCTCGGCTTAATCGCTGGCTATGAAAAGATAAACGATACAATAATGGCAAGGTTATTTGCTAACAAATACTGAAAAGTGGTGCTAGGTACAAAATAGACTATTTGATTGTAGGTCGAACGTTTTAGAGAACTTTTTGAAAAAAATCCCGAAACTATGAACTTGATAACTGAAGTTCCTCAACAATAAAAGGGTTCAAGTTCATTAAAAGTTCCGTGAAAATGGGACTCGTTCTTTTAAAAAGTTCCTTATCCAAGTATGTAAAGGGCACACTACACTCAGGTTATTCGTGACCTTTCACACAAACACAATGCAATTTTTCATTGCATTATTTTGAACAAGATTGGACCCCAAATTTGACGAACATATGTAACATGTAGAAACTGTTCTATTTTATTGTTGGCGTTATTTCATGTCGGTGACATGAAGAACGTCGTCTTCTTTTCGACAGATAAAACAGACGTCAGAAAATCTCATTTGGAAAAATTGTGCCATGTGAAATGCCCCGGCTTTAATACCCCTTCAGAATACTAAGAACAATATCAATCCAAAACAAGACCAGATTTATTCAGTGGTTGTATTTGCCGTAGCAGTGTTCGGAGTTCTATCCATTAACTTTTTGTTTTCTTTGACCTTTGATTTTCCAGATTCAGATGCCTTTGCTACATGTCTATCTTCAAAATACTGCTCTATCTCGTCAAGTGACTTGCCTTTGGTTTCTGGAAGAAGAAATCCTACAAAGAAACAACTAAGCAAACAATTAACAGAATATAACCAAAATGTTCCTTCAGAACCCATGGCTAACTTCAAGTTGGGATAGGTTTTAATAACCAGGAACATAGCCCCGAGGTTAACAGACCCAGCAAATGAGCTTAATATACTTCGTTGTTTCCGCGGCAATATTTCACCCATTAAAAGGAAGGGAATGCTACAATATCCTATTGAAAACGCAAACATAAACACAAGTAAGCTGACAAGTGGTAGAATGCCCAAACTCTTTGCTTCTCCTCTTTCAAGAAGGTAGAAATATGTGCCGAGTGCTGCCATGGACACGGACATGATGAGCCCCGACACTATGAGGAGCGGCCTTCGACCTACTCGATCAATCAGGAACAGGGCGAAGAAGTTGGACACCAACTGGACGAGACCAACCAGGATGGTTGCCAAGTGGTCATCAACGTAATTCCCGGCCGAGTTGAAGATGGCAACTGTGTAGAAGATGATCGCGTCGATACCGCTCAACTGTTGGAAGATAAGAAGCGCCAAAGAGAGAAGAAGGGGTACCATCACAGGTCGACGAAACAGCTCCGCTCGACTAAACGGACTAGGTTCTTTTGCAGTTGATACTTCTGGCTTTGGTTCCGTCAAGTCGTCCACGATGTCTTGTTTGACCGTGTACACGCAAGACTGTTTCAACTCGATGGGCAGCGCGTCGGTGGGTCCCCTGAAGCGATGTAGCCACCTGAGGCGTCGTCGGCCTCCTCGGTGCGTCCCTTGCCGAGCAGCCAGACGGGGGACTCTGGCAGAGGAAGCAGCACGAAGAACAGCAGGGCGGGGAACAAGACGGACGCCCAGGCCAGGTGGTACCACGAGAGCCACGTGCCGATGATGTAGGAGATGAGGATACCGCCGGCCATGAAGAGCGCCGGAAGCGAACCAAGGATCCCTCGGATCTCGGGGTCGGAACACTCGCTCACCTGAGAGACAGACATTTCAAAATACAGATTATATCATTCAAATGCTTGATAAGAGCAAAACACACTTTCGTTAGTTGTTTTTAAATAGCCGGTACATATGCCCGAGGAGAAGCTACTAACGTAACTGAGAGAGAGAGAGAGAGAGAGAGAGAGAGAGAGAGAGAGAGAGAGATGCATTATGATCAACAGGTGTAGTAGTTTGTGATGCTATTTATTATGTAGAAACACATATGAATACACAAGATGTGAGTGAGCTACATGGTATCTAGACAGAGACCTTCATGCCAACCCCGGACGTCACCCAGACGTCTGATAAACTGCCTAAGGCGTAACTATCCAACAAGCTGTTACTCTACATCTCCCTTTCTATGGATACATAAGGTAAATTGATTACTTATACATGGTAATTATCAAAGCTAAGAAATAACTAAAACTACTGTATGTATCCCTACTTAGTTATACATGAATAACATAAGAAACAAAGAGCTACAAGTCCAATTTTTTTGGTGCATTTGTCACTCTTCAGCTTCTCGTGGTGTAGACCTGAGGACGGGCTATTTCAGTGACAGGACCCTTTCTATAACGGTGCGGTAGTTGTCGTTTCACAGCTATGTGATAAGTTGTCGTTTCACACGAAACGACAAGATGTTAAAACAGTGATTCTATACCGCCAACGAGAACTAAAGGTTTCGCGAGCACAGGGATTTGGAAAAACTTCCAAGCGGCTGAGCCATCGTAGCTCCACAACCAGTTTCGACCAATCAGAAGCATCAGAACGCATCGAGTCTGGTGGGCGCCAGTCGGCGGTCCCGCTCTCTACCGGAGACTCCACGCATCTCTAAGAACTCCAAGCTCATGGCGTGATGGCCGGCTAACCCGCCCGTGAAATCATAACCTCAGTTTATTCTTTACTCTTGAAAACAAGACCGCGAGTGAACCTAAAAACTACACAAATAAGTCAACATTAAATATATAATGACACTACTGTACAAAACATCACAACATATTATGTCAAATAGATTTCGCAGGCTTTGAGAAAAGTTCTCCCAAACAGTTTGGTTGGGGACAACTCGTCGGTTGAAACGAAACGACAACTCGCAAATAGCGCTACGGAATACCAAGTGAAATTCTCGTTTCGTTTCAAACCGACAAGTTTTCACAGCGCGTTATAGAATAAGGGTCCAGGATCTTCACTGCCACGGAGTGTGCATAACTTGTTCCGGTTCTTCATCCAAGTTTTGGCCGTTGTCCATTAACTGGGAACTTTCCGCTTCATTTCCTGGTGGTATTGCATCCACTGGAAGTAGATGGAACGATTCCTCCGGATTGTTCCTTCGGGGCTTGCGATTGTGTACGAACGCGGACCATGGTTAGCGTCTAGTACTTCTCCGTACCGCTTCATTACTGTCACCCAGACTGGATCTCCTACATGGAGGGGCTTCAACTCTAATGTGCGATGTCGCCTGACGTAGTTATGTTTCTGCTTGGCTTTACTAACCACATCTTTTTCCCTGAACAGTATATCTAGTTTTTCTGTTAGGGAGGAGATTTTCTGCAGCTGTGGGTAGGGTTGTTCTAAGCTTGCGGCCCATCAGCACTCCGCTGGACTGTATCCGCTTTCAAGTGGAGTGCTACGGTACGACAAAAGTCCCAAATATGGGTCAGCAGACTTTTTCAAAATGCTCTTGACAGTTTTAACCGCTCGCTCTGCCTCTCCATTTGAGCGAGGATATCTAGGACTACTTGTCACGTGCTTAAACCCATACTGATTAGCGAAAGTGCGAAAGACTCCAGATTTAAATTGTGGACCGTTGTCCGATACGACTTCTTCTGGAATGCCGAATCTGGCAAAGGTTGACTTGATCTTTTTGATGACATATTCGCTAGTAGTAAATGGTAAGAATTACAATTCAGGAAACCTCGAGTAATAATCGACAATTATAAGGTATGTTGATCCTTTGAAATGAAATAGATTCATGGCCACCTTTTGCCACGCTCGTTGTGGGAGTGCGGATGGCTCTATCGGTTCACAAGGATTTGCTCTTTCTTCAAGACAGGACTGACATTTGGAAACCATGTCTTTAATGTGTTGTCCAATCGAAGGCCACCATACAGAGCTACGAGCACGCTCTCTGCACTTATTGATTCCAAGATGTCCTTCATGGATGGATTTCAAAACCTCCTTTCTCATACCTACTGGAATGATGACAGTTGTCTTTCATAAGTAGGTCATGTTGAATGGTCAGGTTTGCTTTTTCTTAAAAGAAAGGTAGACAGTGTGGTATAAGATTGCTTTTGGTTGGCCAGCCCTTTTCGATGTATTCTCTGACCAACTTGCAGGTGTCGTCTGCCTCCTGAGCTTGCTTTATTTCACTCAAGCGCTTGTCAGTGGCCGGCAACTCCTGTACAACATGTCCTACAAAGGCTTCTATCTCCTTCTGGAACGCACATCCTTCTACCGAACTGACACTTACAGGTTCTCTGGATAACGTGTCAGCTGTATAAAAGTCCTTTTCAGGTACATGAGATACAGTGAACGAAAATCTCATGAGCCTCAGCCTCATTCGTAGAATCCTTGGTGACAACTCGTGCAATGACTTCTTGCCCATGATCGGCACCAAGGGTAGGTGATCGGTTCGAATCTGAAAGTCCTTTCCTAAAAGGAAGTTTTCGAACTTTTTACACGCCCATACAATTCCTAGGGCCTCTTTTTCTATCTGAGCATATCTCTGTTCTGTTGGAGATAGGACTCTGGACGCAAAAGCAACAGGACGCCAGACTCTAGTCTTGTCGTTTTGATCCATCACGGCTCCTAAACCGTAAGAGGATTCATCAGTTGTCAGACGAATTGGTTGATTGACATCATAAAACATAAGGGTGGGTGCAGTCGAAAGCTTCGTTTTAATGTGCTGGAACGCTTCTTCTTGCAGATGACCCCACAACAAAAACATTTAATTTATTTAACAACTCGTGTATCGGTTGTGTTATGTCAGCCAGGTTGGGTACAAATTGGAGCATCTGGTTAACCATGCCCAGTAGCCTACGAACGCCATGAACGTCAGTCGGACTCTTCATTTTGGAGATCGCAGCAACCTTGTCTGGATCAGGTCGTAAGCCTCCTTCCCCAACAATGTAGCCAAGGAACTTGAGCTTGGAGATGCTGAATTGACATTTCGGCGCATTCAGGGTGATATGGCCCTCCTCCATTCTCTGAGTAGTACTTGATGTAAACGCTCGTCATGCTCTTTTTGATCTTTACCGTAGACCAAGACGTCGTCCATGTGGCAGATAACTCCTTTTAACCCTGCGAGTAGTTCTGACATTTTGCGTTGGTAAACTTCTGGCGCAGAAGTAATGCCAAACGGCATTCGATTAAAACAATATCTTCCTTCTGGGGTAAATAAAGTAGTTAGCTTTGCAGACTTTTGGGTTATTTAATTTGCCAAACCCGCTATTGCATCGAGTTTTGTGAATATTTTAGCCTCGCCAAGATGTCCCAATGCTTCGTCTATTTTTCGGAAGCATGTGTCGCTCCCGTTGGACAGCTCTTATTTAGGTGTGTTAAATCCACACATATCCTTACAGAACCATCATTCTTCGGTACCACTACCATACCTGCACACCACGTGGTTGGTTCATCTACCTTGGATATCACCTCGGCTTCTTCCATTCTCTTGAGTTTCTTGTTGGACCTTCTTGACGACAGGAAGTGCTACACGACGCGGAGTAGATATGGAATAGGGTTCAGCATCAGGCTTGAGTTTGATTTCGTACTCGCCTTCCATCTGACCCAGCCCTGTGAACAACTTCGGAAACTTACGCTTGACAGCGTCGACGTTAGTCAAATCTTTCTGACGTAGGCCTCCTACCTCCTCGATTTTACCCACCAAGTTTGAGGCCTTGAATTGCTGGTCTCCCCAGTAATGGTGTGTTAAGGTTACGAACAACAAAATACTTTGAACCGTCTCTTTATCTTGATATTTCAAGTTGCGTCGAACTGTCCTTTTTACCTCGAGCACAGATTGCACAGGTCCAATAAGATGCTTGGTTAGAATACTGAGCTGTTGATGGCGGAACTTAGAATGGTAGTGACCTTCCAAGATAACTGTACATCGGCTCCCGTGTCGATCGTGAAACGGACAGGAACATCTTCCACAACGACCGTTGCTTCCCAAAGATCACTTCCAGGCTCTCCACTTCCACGAGAAAGCTTCCTCCAGCTGGACTTCTCTAACTCGAGGTGGTGTTTGTTTAGATTTTGTGCTGCAATGTTTTTCATAATGTCCGACGATGTTGCAGCCACGACACTTGACGTCACGTGCAGGCAGTCTTTAAAGGAGTGCATCAGTCGACCACATCGCCTACACTTTCCTTGTTTCTTGGACGTCGTCGCACCCTGGTTTGGTGTTGTTTTTGGGTTTTTCCCAGTTAGTTCGAACTGCGTCAACATGTGTAGTGTATACCCTCTTCCAAAGATGCAGCACTTTTTGCTGGCCTTTGATTTTTTTGCTGCTTCTTGCTTTATCAATAGCCTTTTGAAGAGTCAGATCAGGATCCATCTGTTAGTGTTTCTGATAATTTTAAATCACGTAGGCCACTACTAACCTATCTCTAATTAACTCGTCTTGAAGGGCACCATAACCACATTAATGTTTCACCAGTGTATACAAAGCAGTTATAAGGATGCAACAGATTCCCTTCTTCTTGTATGCGCTTATGAAATTTAGCACGTTCAAATGTGACATTTCTCCTTTTGACAAAGTGAGAATCAATTTGTCCACGACAAGGGACCCAGTAACACCGAGTGCTTTCCGTGAGCTAAATGTGACAACTCTTAACTTGTCCTCGAAAGTATCAGTCGAGTAGTTTTAAAAATGAAACTGATTAGTCAAATGGGTCACCAATCGATTACCAAAGAGCTCTCAAGAGTGCTCACAGAGTGCTTCCAGAATTGTATCAGGTTAATGACTCAGAGTGCTCAGAAAGTGTTCCCCGAGTTGTATCAGGTGATTGACTAGAGTGCTCACAAAGAGCTATCACGAGTTGTACCAGAATGCTTCTTAGAGTGCACACATCCACGCGTCTGTAACGCGCTCTAGGAGCAAATAAGCAAACGAAACACTAAAAATTAGATTCGAATAATCATTAAAATATAATATTAATTACTAAATCTTACTATTTATTTCCTATTCCTACATCAATCGATAACCTGTAACTGGATATACAACATATTTTAAATTGACACAATTATAAAGTTTCAAGTTTTTCATGGTGATTCGAACTCGATCCGACTGGAACCCTGCATCTGAAAGCCAACACCTAGACCGTAGCGCCACAGAAGACGCTGAAGTTGTTCGAGAATAACTACCTATATAGGATACAACAGCAAATCCATGCAACTATCGTAGGCATTGTGCACTTGCTCTGTGGTCTACCTTTTGTTGTGTATTTGAATTGTGTTTAAATTACGAGCCATCAAGAGCTGCTACCTGGCGGCCGTCTCTAGAACTACCAGGCATCACAGACGAGACGCAATGGCTGACTGGTAGAATCACACTCATATTTACTGTACCAAGTAATTAATAAATAATACTGTCGTTAGAATCATATTCACGTGTAGACTATTTTATTATTCAATATTATAAACCCACGCGCAATATACGACATGGTGTCAAAAGTGGAACTAAGCTTAAAAGCTAGTAAACCTGTGTAAAGTGAACACGCGATTCTAGGCCTAAAACATGCCAATTCTCGCGCGAGTGAGCGACCTAAACATGGCCTCGCAATAAGCGTACGTGCTTGTATGCTCGCAAGTGAAGCAAATACAAGAAGTCAAGAAGACTAGAACTGAACAGTAAGTTAATACATCAACCATAAATTAAGATGGGGGAATTCAGAAAGCCACCAATACTCCAGATGGACGCATCTGCTTTGTCTAAATCTTGGACTGAGTGGAAGCAGATGTTTGACATTTTTATGACAGCAGCCGGTCATAAAGACAAACCAGACAAGGTTCAAGTCAGCATGTTTCTGAATCTCGTTGGTTTCGAAGCAGTTCGTGTTTACAATACGTTTGGATTAACAGACGCCACAGTGACATTAAATACACTGTTAAAAAAGTTTGACGAATATTGTCTACCAAAAAGAACTTAGCAATTGAGTTACATAATTTTTTTCTCGTCACACAAAAGCCGGGAATGAGCTTCGATGAGTTCGTGACTGAGTTAAAAAACTGTGCAGCAACCTGTGAACTAGGAGATGTCTATGACAACATTCTAAGGGCTAGAATAATCTTTGGAATTAGCAACAAACAACTACAAGAGAGATTACTAAGTGAATCAAAGTTATCACTTGCTAGATGTATCGAACTGTGTCGCGCATCTGAAGTTAGTAAAAATCAAGTACAAACACTACATGAAGTAGGCGGGTCCATAAAGTCAGTACAGTCCGTACAAAAAGGAGGTACACGAAAACCTAACCTGAAAAAGTGGCAGAACCAAGATCAACCAGCAGTCCAGGCCAAGCAGAGTCAACAAGGAGGGGGTCAGCACAGCAGATATCAATCCACATCCGGGGTCTCCCAATCTACATTTGACTGTCGACGCTGTGGATACAATCATGCTTCGCGCAAGTGCCCAGCATACGGAAAAACTTGTAACCACTGCCAAGGGTCAAATCATTTCGCATCAGTGTGCAAGAAGAAAAGTGGTAAAGTATTGCATGCAGTTTCTCAAGAAGAGAATAACAACAATAATTCTGACAATGAAAATAGTTTCTTTGTAGGATCATTGTCTAGTGAGTCAAAAACACTTGAACAATGTTGGACTCAATCATTGGAGGTACACTCTAAGAAAATCAAGTTTAAACTAGACACGGGGGCAGAAGTGAATGTAATTCCTTCCAAACTCATAGACCAACTAGGGTTATCAGACAAAGTGACAGACACTAAAATAGTCCTTCTGTCATATGGAAACTTTAAAATTAAGCCTAAAGGCAAAATTGAGCTTGTTTGTTCAAAGAGCAACAGAGAATCAGTTAAATTAAGTTTTGTAGTAGCAGACACAGATTCACTACCTATACTAGGATTAAAAGCATGTGTAGAACTAAACTTAATTTCTCGTGTTGGAACTGTCGCACAGCAGATAAATGCATGTCAGTCAAGTGATGAAAAAGCACATAAGTGTGTAGTGGAGAGTGTAAAGCCTTCACCTAAAATTGTGGTGGTTAAAACTAGCCTTCCATCCACAACTAACCTAACTAAGAATGAGTTGCTGGAAAATTATAAAGATGTTTTTCAGGGGTTAGGTCAATTTCCTAAAGAGTACAAAATAGAATTAAAACCTAATTCTGAGGGTGTAATACATCCACCTAGACGTATACCAATCATGTTAAAGCCCAGAGTGAAAGAAGCACTAGATAAGCTAGAAAATCAAGGTATAATAGAAAAAGTTGATACAGCTACTGACTGGGTGAACAATTTGGTAATTGTAGAAAAACCAAATGGGTCACTTAGGTTATGTCTAGATCCTATTGAGTTAAATAAGGCAATAAAAAGATGTCATCATATGTTACCAACTGCTGAAGATATAGCTATGAAAATGGCCGGAAAATCAGTTTTTTCTGTACTCGATCTCAAGGATGGGTTTTTTCAAATAAAAATAGACCCTGAAAGCTCTAAGCTTTGCACATTCAGCACAGTATTTGGCCGCTATATGTTCAAGCGTTTACCATTTGGTATTTCAAGTGCGCCGGAGGTGTTTCAAAAAGCAAATGAAGACATCTTTGGTGACATTGCTGGTGTACACATCATTTTTGATGATTTGTTAATTTCAGCAAGTTCAGAAGCTGAACATGATAAAATCTTGCTTGAGGTTTTGGAAAGGGCAAGAACCAACAATGTAAGTTTTAATGAAACAAAGTTTCAGTTCAAAGTAAGGGAAGTTCAATATGTTGGACATGTCATATCAGAAGATGGTCTCAAGCCTAATGAAAATCGTATAAGGGCTTTAACAAACCTGCCAACTCCCAAATCTAAAAAAGATCTAATGCGATTCTGGGCATGGTTAAATACCTAGCCAAGTTCATTCCTAACATGAGTCAGTCGACTAAACACTTACGTGATCTACTTAAAGATAACGTTGAGTTCCATTGGGATGCAAATCATGACAAAGCACTGTCTGAGCTCAAACTTAAACTGTGTAACGCACCCGTACTAAGCTTTTATGATGCGTCACAACCTTTATGCATTCAAACCGATGCCTCTAAAGACGGATTGGGTTGTTGTTTGATGCAAAACAATCATCCAATCGCTTATGCTTCTCGAGCTTTGACAGATGCAGAAGTTAGATATGCTCAAATTGAAAAAGAATTACTGGCAATAGTGTTCTCTTGTGAGAAATTTCATGAATACATATATGGTCAGGTAATCGAAGTCCAGTCAGACCACAAACCATTAGAGTCAATCCTAAAAAAAGATATCATATGACAACATCGCGCCTGCAGCGTATGCTCCTAAAGCTACTGCGCTATCAACTAGTTGTTACTTACGTTCCAGGAAAATTGATGTTCCTCGCAGACACGTTGTCGAGAGCGTATTTAATAGAACCAGTAACTTCAGACCCAGAAATGGATGTAGTAGTCCATGCTATCAGCAAGTATTTGCCTGTATCTAATGATCGTAGAGTAGCACTACAAGAAGCCACTAAAGATGACCAAGCCTTGCAAAATCTAATTAGATTAAACGCAGAAGGTTGGCCAGTTACAAAACATAAGTGTCCAGAAAATGTCAGAATTTATTGGCACAGAAAACATGACATTACCGTAGATGATGGTCTAGTTTTTGTTGAAAATAAACTCATAGTGCCTCTGTCTCAAAGACAGATAATTCTCAATGTAATCCATGAAAGCCATCAAGGCATTGCAAAGTCAAAAGCAATGATTCGACCAACATTGTATTGGCCGGGAATCAATGCTGACATAGAACAAACTGTTCTAAACTGTAGGGTATGTGAACAACATCGGGCTTACAATCAAAAAGAGCCTCTAATACCTCATCCTGTTCCAGAACGATGTTGGGAAACAGTGTGTTGTGACTATTTTGATCTAAATCATAAACAATACATAGTTGTTACTGATTACTATAGTAAGTGGTTGGAAATATTACAGGTAGAGTCAAAGACAGCACGCGAAACTATTCAGAAGCTTAAATCTTTATTTGCACGATTTGGCATACCAGATAAAATCATGTCAGACAACATGCCATTCGCGAGCAATGAGTTCAAAGCATTTGCAAGTGAGTGGGGCATAAACTTAATCACGTCTAGCCCTCACTATCCGAAGTCGAACGGATTAGCTGAACGCTCAGTTCAGACGGCTAAGAGCATGATTAAAAAAATGGCAGAAGATGGAAAAGATATCCATGTAGCACTATTAAACTATAGAAACACTCCAGTAGCAGGACTTTCTATGTCACCTGCTCAGCTATTGCTGAATAGACGTCTAAAAACTAAGCTGCCGGTAACATTTCCACTATTAGAGTCTTCTCTTCCCGTTAATGTAAGAGAGGAGATAAAGAAAAAGCAAGCTATCATGAAAACTGTTCATGACCGAGGGGCAAGAGAGCTAAAGCCATTGTCACCAGGACAAAATGTTTGCATTAGAAAGAATAAGGAATGGCAACCTGCCATTGTAGTAGATAAGCATAGCGCACCTAGATCATATATAGTTAACACATCAGAAGGAAGTATGCTTAGGAGAAATAGAAGAGATATTCTTGAGTCAAGGCATACCATGGTTAACAATAATCATAATGATCAGTACTTTGATGTTGATGACAATCACGACAGCCTCACTGTTGAGCCAGAGATAGGTCCGGTCCTAAACCAACAAAGGTACTCACCTAGGCCCAGACGTGCTATCAGGCGTCCTATTAGATTTAATGATTACTGTTAGTATGTATCTTTAAAGTATTCTTTAATATTGTGAACATAGTAGACATTGTGATTCAGTTGAATATAAAATAACTTTGTATTTTCAATAACAGTGTACTACTGTAATTTAATTAATATTATAACATGTAATCTGGTGAATGCTAACTCAGAGGGGAGGTGTTGTGTATTTGAATTGTGTTTAAATTACGAGCCATCAAGAGCTGCTACCTGGCGGCCGTCTCTAGAACTACCAGGCATCACAGACGAGACGCAATGGCTGACTGGTAGAATCACACTCATATTTACTGTACCAAGTAATTAATAAATAATACTGTCGTTAGAATCATATTCACGTGTAGACTATTTTATTATTCAATATTATAAACCCACGCGCAATATACGACACCTTTATTAATACGTGTATTATTATTGTATTTTAATAGTATTGTTCAGTACTTGATAATTATTATGAAATATTTTATTTTCAGTTACTCAATGTATATATATGGAAGCAGCAATTAATACTTAATTCTTAATAAAAACCAAGACTCGGGAGGATAAAGCTAAAAACACAAAACACACGAACATTAACCACAGTCAGAAATAAAAACACCTACCAAAATATATATACTAATACTAATACATATTAATGACACCATTACAATACACATTAATATACCTTTGACGTATGAGCAAAACTCTGCAGTGTCAGAATGCAAGTGTTCTTTCTCACACGCTATTGTTTCGAGCTAGAAGGACCTGAAGTTTCAGGTGGCATGTTAATTAAATGCGCCACAATTAATTCTTCAGACTTCAGACAACGTACATAGGTTCTAAGCCTAGGGGAAGGCATACGGCCGCTAACTCGACATGTCGAATACAAGCTTCTGTTCATGTAAACATTTAGAGCTTTAACAAAAACAAATAATAAAACGTAGATGTTTAAAGTTTGTGTTATACCTAACTTTTAATCGTCTGTTCTATAAGATCAAGTCGTCATTACATTTCACTCAAAATCGTGGACGTCGCCATGTTCAAAACGGCCGCGGCGGGAACAAAATATACGATGATATATTATTTCGTTTCGAGATAAAACATTGTTGCATTGTTTTCCGTTGCCATCTTTAACATACGTTTTGGAGATAGAAACACATGCATTTGCACTAAAAACTTAACAGTGGAGATAGAACAGTTGCATTCTGATTCGGTTGCAATCTTAAAACATACGTTTTGGAGATAGAACACATGCATGTCGCACTACAACTAAACAGTGGAGATAGAACACATGCATTTGACACTGCGAGCATGTTGTCTCTATAATATAAATAGCTGTCTGTTGCGATGTTTGATGTGAGATTTTACTCGTTTTATGAGTAGACGATATTGACGAGAGGCAATCTTTCGTGATTGAAACCTACTTTATTAAGTTTACATTGCAATAAATTTGCCCCTAAAAATTGTGTTCTTGGGGGAGAAAATATAATTAAGTTACATTTGGGCAAACATTGGTTTTAGGATTTAAAAGGAGGATTTCGGAATTTTTTTGACTTTGCGCACTTGTTTTTATAATATTCGACAAAATTAAATAATTTTTTTGTAAAGATTTTGCTCCTCTATCTCTCTCTCTCTGCTCGCGGGAATTTATCGTGGATAATATTAATCCATTATGAGTAGTGTCAGTTATCTCTTACTAATTTAGAGTATTTTACTTTCAGAATTGTTATGTATGTATGTGGGTGTAGGTAAGGCTCGTTAATAATGCATAGCCATGATTATCTGGTAAGCTTTAAAGATCATTTTTTTAAAACGTTGTACTAAATTACTACATGATATTGTGCATGAGATTGTCAGAAGAAGCGACGCCATACTTTTTTTATACACCGCCTTGTAAATGTGGCGAGGCAAGTAAGCGGGAGGTTTGAACTTTGAATACACCACAATTCTCCCCCTCAACAGTATACCTACAATGCATAAAAGTAGATTGCAAAGTCATACGTGAGCTTAGGTACCAATAATGAAATGAAAATAATGAAATGATTTGGTACCTGTAGCACAATATTCCAAAACAGTAACTAACTAAGATTGTAATACAGGAATCAGTTTTTTTAGGAACATACTATGCAACCTTGTAAAACTGGAATGAAATTAACTTAAAACTTAAAGATTTAATAATTGAATCAACAAAAGCATCATGATCCAAAAACTACAATGATAATCCTTCAAATAGGATGGTGGCTTTGTAGCCCTTGAAGAGTGACGACTAGTTGAGTTTGAGTTACTCAGTCCAATTAGGATTTTGAAGGTGGTCAACTCAACAGGAGACTGAACCCTAAACGTAGATAGTTCCTGGAATCTGTACAACGTTCTTGTACAGAATTATCATTTTTGTATAACAGCACTGGAGTTGCCAGCATCTGGTGGCATCACAGCACTATTCGGGACTTGGGAAGCTTCGGGAAGAGTCGCCCTTGCTACCACTGGTACCACCGAACTTCTGCGTAGAACTTGGTCTAGATGTACGCGTCGTACTGCTCCACTGGCATCTTCGACGGTGAAGTTCCTGGGCCCGTGTACTTCCGATATTTTCCCCAGGCAGCCACTTTGGTCCAGGACCATAGTTGCGGTACATCACTGAGTCCTCTTCTGCACATTGTCGGCTAGGAAAGTCTGATTGTTGAGCTTGAACAGCCACACTCTCCCTCTCCACAGAAGTCTTGTTGTTGGATGTAATTTTATCGAGCATTGTGTGGATTTTTCGGCCCATTAGCATTTCTGCCGGAGTAACCCCGGTACTGGTACTGGGTGTAGTCCTCAGAGCTAACAAATGTTTCCCAACTCCAAACGCCACTTATCCGCCGTGAACTTTCGTAAGTGTTGTTTAACCGTCTGAACATAACGTTCTGCCAAACCGTTAGATGCAGGCGAGTAAGGTGCTGAGGTTATGTGTTTAATCTGGTTTTTGTAAAGAAAAGTCTTGAAACTCCTCTCCTTTGAATGCTGCCGCATTATCTGAAACGATCTCATCGGGAATCCCGTAGTCCGTGAACATGTCTCGGAGAACGTCAATCGCTGTCTTTGCCGTAAGTGACCCCCGGGTGTTCTTCACAACTGGCCACTTAGAGTAAGCGTCCACAGCTATGAAGAATGTATGTCCTTCCGTAGGCCCTGCAAAGTCAATGTGTATACGCGACATCGGTCGACTGGGGACACTCCATGGAATCACGTTCGATGTGTTGTGGTGCACGCTTGTTTGCAGCACAAGATGTACACTGGGCCAATCATTTCTTCGATTGCTCGGTCCATGTTTGGCCACCAAACATAACTCCTGGCCTTTGCCTTTGTCGCAACGATTCCCTGATGGACTGCATGTAACATTTTCAGAACATCGACTCGTAGACTCTCGGAATCACTACTCTGTTGGCATAGAGAAGACACCCACCTTCCACCGATAACCCCGTTGTATTCCGAAGGTAGGGTTGAAACTCAACCGGTAACTTCGATGGTTCCCAGCCATGTAGCACACCAGCTAAAACTTTAGAAAGATGATGTCCTTCTTCGTCTCCATACTTATGGTCGTCCGCCGAGATTGGAAGTTCTGCAGGCTGTCCTTGTAGTATCTACACATCCGCTGGTTCCGGTTACTCTGGTGTATCCGTTCCTGGATCGGTAATCGGCTGCACAAGTCTGCATTTGAATTCTCTTTACCTGGACGGTACTTGATATCATACAGATAACATCCTAAAGTCAATTTCCAACGCATCATACGTGGGGATAATACATCAGGTAACACTCGCCCTGGCCGAAGCAGACCTACTAATGGTTTATGGTCAGTATATATGACAAATTTTCGACCATAAATAAAACGGTGGAATTTCTTTAACCCGAACATGATTGATAAAAATTCCTTATCTAGCTGAGATAATTTTTCTCTGCCGTTTGTAGCGTACGAAGACTTGAAGGCGATTGGAGGTTCGGAACCATCTGGCTCGGAATGTGACAGTACCGCTCCAACCCCGTACGGCGATGCATCACAAGACATTACTAATGGTTTAGTCAAACTGTAATGAACCAGTACCTGATCAGATGTGACTTGCTGTTTGGCATCGTTGAAACACTGCTCATGCTTCTGGCTCCAGGTCCATTGCTGCCCCTTGCGTGTAAGCTCGTAGAGTGGCGTAAGTTTGGTAGCCATATTCGGAATGTAGCGCTCGTAGTATGTAAGAAATTCCAGGAATGACTCCAACTGCTGCAGATTTGTAGGTGCGGGTGCCGATCGAATAGCCTGTACTTTATCCTCCGTAGGGTGGATTCCTTTGCTATCAATCAAAAACCCTAGAAACTCTACTGATGGCAAAATAAATTCGCATTTAGACAGTTTGAGACGTAAACCAGCAGTATCAAATTCTTTCCAACACAGCTCTCGTTCTCGCCCAGCATTCCTCCTTTGTCTTTCTGAACGAGTAAGTCATCAAGGAAAATTACTACACCTTCTAGTCCTTTAAGAAGATTTTCCATCAGTCTCTGGAAGTATGCTGGTGCGGACGCCAGCCCAATGGAAGACGCAGCATTCGTAGTAGGCCTTGCTGTGTATTCAGTGCAAGTACCCGTGATGACTCGTCATCCACTCGTACTTGGGTGTAAGCCCTATCGAGGTCCAACCGTGTGAAAAAGCATCCTCCAGAGAGTGCTGTAAACACTTCTGTATTTGTAGGTAGAGGATAAATATCAACCTTCAACACAGGTTGACTGTCCCGAATAATCACCACAAATTCGCACAGTGTTGTCGCGCTTGGCAACAAAAACAGCAGGTGTACCCCATTCCCCTTGTGCTATAGTCTCGACTACCCGTCACGTTGCATTTGTTCTAGGGCCTGGTCAGACTTCTCTTTCAATGCGTAGGGTGGGCTCCGATGTTTGCGAAAGACAGGTGTAGCATTTGGATCTAGTTCCACGTGAACCGGTTCCCCTTTGTAACAACCTAAACCGCCTGCAAAAAACGTTTTCTAGGCCATGCAATTCTTTAGGAAGATTGCCATCACTTACACCTAACTGGTTCACGCTGGTCACAGCCAGCCCCAAGTGGTGAAACCAGTCTCTGCCGAGTAGGCTAGGCCCATCTGTCTGCATCACGTATAGTGGTAACTGGCATAATTTTTCCCATACTGCACGGTTTACTGTTGCCACTCCCAGTACTGCTAACTCCTGTTGTGACCAGGTTCGCAGTTTGAACTTTGATGGCGCTAGTGGCGGAGGATCGGTAGGCCATAGACGTCTAAACGCGTCTATGCCAATGATTGAATGTTTTGATCCTGTGTCCACTTCCATTGTTAAGTCTACTCCATTCAACTCAACAGCCACCTTGAAGAGCCCTCATGTCTATCTTCTCCACCTTGAGACAGAACAGATATGAGTCTTCCACCTCTGAGTAAGCAGATTGGTACCCGAGGTCTTAGGCCTAACTTGGTATTGTTCCCAGACTTGGACATGCATACCTTAGAAATATGGCCTGTCTTCTGACATTGTGACATGTCAGGTTCTTAGCACTGCATGCATCGGCCTTGTGGTTTGCATTGCCACAGCGATAGCACATGCCTTTGGCAGAATTTGCCTCTGTAGTAGGCCTAGGCCTAGAATCAAAATTATTCTTAGGCTTACCTCTGCCTGCCTTGTACGATGTACCTTGGGTAGCCACGACCTTGTGTACTTGGCCGCCTGCCCCTGCATTTCCGCGTAAGACTTGGACATCTCGCTGCGACGTCTCCGCTGCCGTAGCAATCTCAACTGCTCTCTGGAAGGTAATGGCATCTCCCTCCGCCAGCAGCTTGGTTTGCAAAATCTTGTCCCGAACTCCTGCAATGAGTTGTCTAGCAGATTCTCATCTAGGTCTGTGAACTCGCAATGCTTACTGAGACTTCTGAGCTCCTGTAGGTACTCGAGTATAGTTTCGTTCTCTAGCTGTAGACGCTTGCGAAATCTAAACCTTTGTGTACGTTTGCTAGGCTTAGGGCTGTACCTACTTGTAAGCAGGTCCTTTGCCTCTGTGAACGACAGATCAGTGAGTGTCCTTGGTGTAGCCAAGTTGCGTAGCACCACAATGTTTCGCTTCCAAGCACGAGAAAACACATTCTTCTTCTTAGCTTCAGCCACATCGAAGGCGTCGAATGCAATTTCGATCCTTTCGACGTAAACGTCCCATGGCTCTTCCCGGGCCTAAACGGTCCGATCGAAGCAACTAGCCCTTGCATTACCACGTGGTTGAGAAACGCTCGGACTAGTTTCAGGCATTGTAAACTGTAATGTAATCTACCTTACCAAATCCATATCTTCGTCGCCAGTTTTGTTATGTATGTATGTGGGTGTAGGTAAGGCTCGTAATAATGCATAGCCATGATTATCTGGTAAGCTTTAAAGCATCATTTATTATAAAACGTTGTACTAAATCTACATGATATTGTGCATGAGATTGTCAGAAGGAAGCGACGCCATACTCTTATATACACCGCCTTGTAAATGTGGCGAGGCAAGTAAGCGGGAGGTTTGAACTTTGAATACACCACAAGAATTATGATTCATTTAGTGCAATTCCAATCAGGGCATCATCAAACGGTTCGAACCTAAACCAAAAAATAGTAAACTATTTTTCCTGAACCAATAATGAAGACATTTGCGTTAACATCCTTAATAATTTGTTAACAGTAAATATGAAGTTGGATATACAATATATGGATGATGCAGTATAAATATCATCACAAAGGTACATATCAAATCCTACTCAAACCCCACACAATGTGAGCGAATAAAAAAAAAATCAAAAAAATCAAATGCTGCTCACAAACAGCTTTTAAAGTCAACTCAGATGTGTGGACTTTTGACACAAATAAAAAGTGTTATCAAAGTGACAGTTCAGGTACTTCTCTGAGTTTATTAAATTCAGCTTAAAGTAAGGTATCCGAGTTGTGTTGGGGAGGTAAGAATGTGACAAATAATTGCTCACAAATAACAACCATTATGTTGGGATAAATATCATAACAAAGGTACTTATTAAATCCGACTCAAACCTCACACAATGTGAGTGAATCCCTTACCAAAATTATAAGCAGTCAAAGATGTACCATAACGTTGTCAAAAGGTTGTTACAGCGCTGAAACATAGTCTAAGATGAGAAGACTAAGTTTTGGATGGTATTAAAAACATTCCCAAATAGTAGTCTAAAGAATCTACCCCAAAACATTGCCAAATCATCGCTAAAACATTGCATATTCATCGTCTCGCACATTGCAAAAACATAGTGAAATAATAGTTGAAAATATCCAAACACCGTGGAAACATCGTGGAAACATAGTCATATAACCAAGTAGTAAAAACATCATCAAAAGGTAGTTTGACAGTAGTATATCCATCTCCAGAACATATTAGTGTAATCATAGCCGAGGACGTCTTCAAAGGGAAGGGATTATTATTCAAAATAATCAGTATTGTGAACTAGTCAAAAGTTTAACTAAAACTATAACTGTGAGTTTAATTCAACATTTTATAATAATATATGGTGTTAATAATTTAGATTTTAAATTTTACTGTTTATTTTTTTGATTTTTTAATAGAAATTTCACATTCGAATTTCATAGAATTATATAATGAAAGCTGCATTTGACTAGTTTAGTATCCTAGATCATTGATATTAAACCCCTATAGTAGCCAATTATATAGGATGTCTATGTCCAAGATGGATACTGTTTGTTGATGGTTTGTTGCTGTTGCTGTTCCTGACTTCTTCGAGAGAAAACCTGTGCATTGTATTCCATACGCATATTGGCCCAAATATGTAAGTATTTTTTACTGTTCACTAAGTGCTAAATCATTGTTTTATGCTCAAAACCACTCCCTATGGCCTAGGTGGTGGCATTACACAGCCTCACAGGGGCCCCGGCCAGAAAGCTAGGCTAGGGCCTAGGCCCTAGGCTTGATGGTGCCTAGGCCTAGGCCTATGCAGAATTGCGGGCAAGTGTTTGTAAAATGTTGTATAGTCCAAAGTTTACAAAGATTACAGATGTAGGCCCTACCCTAAGTGTAGGGCCTATAGCCTAGGCATAGGCCTAGGCCTACCCTATTATTGGTTGGGGGGGGGGAGCGTAGGCGTAGGCGTAGGCCTAGGCCTAGCCTAGGGGATAGGCCTACACAAAAGTTTTATGTGTAAACTATAAATGTGTTTGCACTAGTAGTTAGGCTAAATTATTTGGGAAATAATATAGCTGAGTAGAAATTCATAAGCCTAGGGCCTATAATGGTACTCTTTCGGATGGTATGCCCCAACTTTACAACACTGTTTTTTTCCATTAAAAACAATTCAACCTTTAACGTCGCTATTTCAAACGAAAGTACTTTTCCTCTGAAAGTGTTTTATATTTAAATTAGCAACGTTAAAGGTTTTGTAGGTGGAGTATTTTAGTGGAAAAGGTTAGTACTGACCGCCATGTTGGCGTAGTGTTGTAAAGTTGGGGCATACCATCCGAAAGAGTACCCTATAAGTAGCATAAAGAGGCATGTTGGACTTGGACATAACCCTAAAACTGAAATTGGGCCAGCCCAGCAGTGCAATTCTATAAGTTTGTTACCTATGGAGATATCAATCGCTATCCGGCCGGCACGTTAGCATCAATTTTGCGTATCGCCCGAGTCTGTCAAAATATAACGATGTTGTTACGGTAGCGATTAATATAGGGTAACGAGAAAGGAAATGGTGACACTACGCAAACCACTGCTATTAGAACTGTCAATTCGAATTTGTATTATAGGCTACCACAATAAATAGTAATTATGATCATATGGTGCAGGCCTATGTTGCTTTTTATTAAATAAAAGAAACATTGGCAGAAGTCTTTAAAAGTGTAAAACATGCACTTATTGCCAATTACAAAGCTTTTACGATTTCCTCAACCATGCCTCAACCCAACTCGCCAAATAACCTAGTCTGTGGTAGGAATGTACAAGTACCTATCTCTCTAAGCGCCACCGCTACTGTAGGCCTACGCTTTATTATGGTTAAGCTATGTTTGGATTTGCACTTTGAATTTGTTTATGAGATTTTGTTTTAAAAAAATCAATATAAAATTGTAGTAGGCTAGCCTTGTGGAAATATGTAAACTATGATGGTTGAAAAATGTAGAACAATGCAATTAGGCCTAGCAGAATTTAGGTTATGCAAATGATTAGGTAGGTCTAAGGAAAATGTGGGTTATAAAGTTAGGTTATTGTGTCCGTCTACCAAAATATAACTAGAATATCACACGTACTAAACGCTTCTTTAATCAATTGTAGGACTAGGCCTACTGGAATATGCCTAATAGGTACTTGCATGGAAAATAATTAGACCTAAACTACCTTCAAGCTACAATGGAAAAAGTAGGCCCTAGTTATTCAGAATTTAACATTTTTGGAGATGCAAAATGTTTGTTATGACACTGTTGTTGTTGTTGTCGAGTTTTTAAGGCCACAAGCATACCGGTAGTAGTTTTCACCCGAGATTTCACGGACCAATCCGAGCCAATCCCTTGCCGGCCTTGACCAATCACATAGCCGTATCGACTTCTCACAAAGAAATATTTCGGTGAGAAGTTGTCACTTTTTTTGAACGTCGTGATATCGCAATGTTTCGATATCGATAACCAAACAGAATCGCAGTTGCCACTTCTCACTGGAAATTCAACTCACTGTCGAATCGTGACTTTGTGAGAGAAACGGGGGTCCAGGCCTCAGCCTAGCTGTCATGCTGCTAAGGCTAGCTCTGAATGAAATGTTTCTTTTCAGATGCCGACCAGTAGCGTTACCAGTTCTTCGAGTAGATATCTTCCGTAGTCAACCACCAAGGTCCCACAAATTGGCGTCGAGTTGAAACGAAGACTTAGGCCTAGGCCTATTTACCGTGCAAAGTGCAAATTTATGCATTCAGAACTTTTACTTGCACCTTTGTTAAATTTTGGCCTATTGCTTTAAAACTGGGCTCAAAAAGTTGAATGTTATTTTAAAATAAATTGCATTTTAATTATCACTTAGGCCTATACATTACTTAATTTTACTGGCTACCACAAATTTCATAATGATTTATTTCCCATACCATATCTTAATCCTGGCATTTAGTGTGCTGTAGCCAAATGCAGATACTTGTGATGAAAAATGAAAATGAATCTTTGTTTTGATATAGCCAAAAATTGCATTGGTTGTGTTTGTTACAAATATTCAAAATTTTGTTTTTCCACAAATAACTGCCTCTAGCTATAGTCATTGACTATGTTTCAACTAGGTAATGACTACCTTTTGACGACTATTTATTTATTATGTCTCTATTTGCAACAGGCAATGTAGCCCACTAGTGCAAATTTAATAGAGAAGGGAGGAGGGGAAACCCGGTACCGGCACATAGCCTACTCCTACCGAAAAGTACCAAGGGGACCAACGGCTTTACGTCCCATCCGAAAGGACGGTGTAACTTTTGACAGTCATATAGGTTCCTCCACTAACCCGGACTGCCGAGCAGACGGCGCCAAGGAGAACGAAGCTGTCACACAAGCTTACGAACCCTAGTCTGCTCTAGCCAGCGATATACGTGTGTTTCAGGGCAGAGCGGCGACCCACTCAACCCTGACCACGCCCGATGTTGCTTAACTTCAGTGTTCGAGTGGGAACTGGTGAAACGACCGCGGCTAAATCGCTGGCTAGAGGAACATCGTAAAATGGTCGCCATATAGTCGTCGACTATGTTTCAACTAGGTAATGACTACCTTTTGTCGACTATTTGGATATTATTATGAAAGAGCAGGAACATCGTAAAATAGTCGCCATTTAGTCTTCTGAACATATTTAAACTAGTAGACATCACATATCTAGTTGTGTATTGGCACTGTGTATTTGTAAGATCAAACGATGTATTGGATATGTTTCAAAAGGTAGCTAAAACATAGTTTATTGACTAGGTTCCGACGACTAAAATTTTAGTAAGGGATTCCATCAAAATAAACAAATACAAATTCTGCTCACAAACAGCTCTTAAAGTCATCACAGACGTGAGGACTTTTGATGTAGATAAAATGTAGTAGCAAAGTGACAGTTCTGATAATACTCTGAGAGCAGAAATACATTGCTCATATTGGGTTAACTCTGTGTGCTAATAGAGAGGTCTCAAAGTGTTGCATTTTTGCATGGAATATTTAATTCAGTCACATTCATCTCACATTTTGCTCACAATGTGTGGGGACTGTCTTTGTGAGCTAAGTGACGAAAATAAACAACCTCTCTGAGTGGTGTTGGTTTACTGGGGAGTAGTCCTGTTCTTGCTCAAGACTGAGTTTGAATGACAGGAGTATATCTTCTGCCTCATCGCCCATACAATTAATCAAGTTGTGAACTTGCTTGTCACTAGACTCAGTTGAAAGCCCTGAAGAAATTCGAAATCTGTCGAACCTCCTAATCCATTTTGGCCAGGAAGGTGGATCTGAGAAGTCAAAATTTGTAGGTGGTTGAAGTTGGTATGCCTGTTGGCTTCTAGTGCTTTCTTCACTCTGATTCCCGCCGCCGGTGCTACCTTCACGCTGGTTCCCGCCGCCAGTGCTTACTTCACTCTGATTCCCGCCGCCGGTGCTACTTTCACGCTGGTCTTGGGGCATGTTTCAGCTCGTGCCTCCTTCGAGGTTAGCTTCTTTTTGTGCACTTACTTCGTGATAAATAGATTAATATGAACAGTGTTTCATACCTTGTTCGACACCGCTGCCACCATGCATTATGATCAACAGGTGTAGTAGTTTGTGATGCTATTTATTATGTAGAAACACATATGAATACACAAGATGTGAGTGAGCTACATGGTATCTAGACAGAGACCTTCATGCCAACCCCGGACGTCACCCAGACGTCTGATAAACTGCCCAAGGCGTAACTATCCAACAGGCTGTTACTCAACGAGAGAGAGAGAGAGAGAGAGAGAAAGAGAGAGAGAGAGAGAGAACAGTGAATCCCCAGGGATGTGCGGAGAAGATACCTCAGCGCTAGGGGTTTGCTTATGTCGTCGTTGTCGTTGCGTTTGGTGTTGTTTGTCGGGATGGTAGGTATGACGCGATAAAATTTGACGTCCCCGACGAGGGATGCCGCGAGTAAAATATTCACTATTGAGTTACTTATACTATAGGTGACGTTTGCGTGATAGTCATTGACTCTTTTCTTGCCTTGTAAAATTCGCATGGGGACAAAATTCTACCCCTGGTCCAGACGAGGGGAAGGAGGCGTTAGTAGTTAAATAATCGACCATTTGCTATTTTCGTTTTTGTACGTGTATCTTTTTGGAACCCACAAAATAATGTGTGTGTGTATGTGTTTTACTCCTCGATAACCTTGTAGCACCATAGTGTGCACGTGTGCTTACATAGACTTGCGCAGAAGGCGTCGCGATGCCCGCGCAGATTCCGGTGATGAATCTAGCGACGATGATCATCTCGGTATTCGTGGCAGTGGCGATGAGGCACCACCCGAGGACGGACAGCGGCGAACTGATGAGGAGAGTGTACTTCCTGCCCAGCTTTTGCATCAGCGCACCGGCGAAGATGCTGCCGAAGAAAGCGCCGAGGGGTGGAACGGCGCCTGGAACATAAACTCTTGTTTGTACACGTTGTATCAAGCAACACACACCTTCGAAGCAAGTTAAGCAGATGCGCGCGGTTTTGGCGGGCCAATGAGTGACCAGTATTTTAAATCGGGGACAGTTGATTGGCTGCAATCCACCCGCAGGTGATGTAAGCATCTGCTTACTTTCTTCGGGACAACTATAGCAACCAGGACACCTTATAATAAAAGTAGGTCGCTTTGCGAACGCTTTTTCCAGTCGCGTTGATGGTTGAGCTTTTTTTGTTGCTATTTCTGTCCAATAATTCAAAGTTTATTGTATGCGTGGGATCTCATTACGTTTTCAAGTTCCATTGCTAAATTATTTTTTGTTAAATTAGGATAATTAGTATTAACTCCTAGTCCTAGGCTATAATATCATAGAATACAAAATTGTGTAAAATTATCTCGAGGCCCAAAGACTTACTTTTTGTACGCATTGTAGGTGATTAATGTCAAGTTTCTACTTGTTAATTACATCACCTGTAAAAGGCTTTTATTAAAACCTTTACTTCTATGAATTCTGGCTGATTTTTCCAAATTTTCCTTTCAAAAGGCACTACATCGCCATTACCTTAATATCCATGTAAAATATGAAGGTTGTAGCCCCACCCGTTTGGTGAGAATCGGCCCAAATGTCACGAAAAAATCGAGAAAAATTCGTAAAAGTAAAGTCCATATTCATGAGAAACAAAAAACTTGGCAGATCTAAGTTCAGAAATTTCGAATTTCCCCTCCAAGATCGCATATGCCGTTTGCCCGGTAGAGAACGTACAAACAGGCAAAAAAGCGAACTTTTTTTTTTTTGGGGGGGGGGGGGTAAAGTGAAATTGAAGTCTTCGCTTCGCTCATCCAAAAATATGCAATATTTCTGTGCCTTATAATTCTTTCTAAGCTATGGCCTTCAGAAACTCTGAAATATTGCATATTTGAAGTGTAATGTGTGGTTTTTGAATGAGCGTAGCGAGCGAAGCGAAGATTCCATTTCACTCCGGATTCAAATCCGGAATGTTTTTTTTTTTCTTTTTTTTCTTTTTGTATTTTTGTGTGTTTGTCCACACGATTCCGGCTAAACCGATACTCCGATTGCGATAAAATTTTAAGGAGGTCTTCGAAATCTCTCAACTTAGAACTGCCACGTTTTTGAGCACAATCCGAAAATTATTTCTCATGAAAATTGCAATTTTACGATTTTTTTCGATTTTTTAACAATTTCTTCGACTTACAACACCTGCTTTGTCCAATTGTAATGATTTTTTCACAGCACCTTAATTACATGAATTGATATATCCGTGTGAAATTTGAGCGTTATCAAAAAACTATTTTTTACGAAAATCGAAATTTTACTACATTTTTCGATTTTTTAAATTTCTTCGGCTTATAACACCTACATGCTCTATCCTATTGTAATGATTTTTTCACAGAACCTTAATTTTATGAATTAATATATTCGTGTAAAATTTGTGCGCAATCGAATAATTATTTCTTATGAAAATTTCAATATAACGATTTTTTCCTTTTTTTAAATTATGATTAATTAAAAAAATTAATTATTTAAGTTAATTTTTTTAAATTTTAAATTTAATTTAAAAAAAAATCTTCAACTTAGTAATGATTTTTTCACAGAACAACAGAAAATCCGCAACACGTGGCAGTTCAATGCACCAATTACGCTCATCCAACAACGCGGCGGGACTTAAGCGTTTTCCTAGTATTGTTTACATTGTACCGGTATCTGTTTAGCATTTCAGTATTCTTTCTGAAACCGCGGAAAAAACTTTGGTTCCTGAACTCTCCAAAATTCCAAAGCATCACCTTAAACGTCTTAGAATTCGAAACAGGTAAAACTCAAGTGGTCTTAACAAGTCATATGAACTTATGTGTTACTGTCTGAATCGGACAATCCTAAAAAAAAATCGTACCGTATTAACATTTCCCCTGGAAAATCTAGACCTGGAGAACTTCATGACATTAAAATGAATTAAAATTTTAAATTTAAACTATTTTGAGAAATTATTGCTAATTCGAGTTTAAGACAGCTAGGTGAAATCCCTAGGAATACGTAAGTCGGGATTTCTGATGACCGGGGATCACCAGACGACCTCTCGGTTTGAAGTCTTGTTTGGATGAGCGTAGCGAGCGAAGCGAAGATTCCATTTCACTACACTGGAGAAAAAAATCAGGATTTTTTTTTCTTTTTTTCTTTTTTTTCTGTATTTTTGTGTGTTTGTCAGCATGATTCCGGCTAAACCGATACTCCATTTGCGATGAAATTTTATGGAGGCCTTCGAAATCTCTGAACTTCGAACTGCCACGTTTTTGAGCGCAATCAAAAATTATTTCTCATAAAAATCGCAATTTTACGATTTTTTTTCGATTTAAAAAAAAATTATTTTACTTATAACACCTACATGCTTTATCCTATTATAATGATTTTTTCACAGAACCTTAATTTCATGAATTTATATATTCGTGTGAAATTTGAGCGCAATCGAATAATTATTTCTTATAAAAATCGCAATTTTTCGATTTTTTTTTTAATTAGTACGATTAATTAAAAAATTTAAAATTTAAGTTTATTTTTTATGGATTTTAATTTAATTTAAAAAAAATCTTGAACTTAGTAATAATTTTTTCACGTAACAACAGAAAATCCGCATAACACATGGCAGATCAATGCACCAATTACGCCTAGTTAGTTCGTTGAGCTATCGCAATTGGTTATTGATTATGACCGCTATATTCTAAATCGTCCCGACAAAAGTGGAGACTATGCGTGGTGATAATAGATGCTATGGAGGATGATTACAAATACCCATGCCTTATGTGGGATTTGAACCCACGTTCTCGTAGAGCCATACGATTCGGACCAGCGCCCTAATCGTATACCACCGCGGTCGACTACAATAGTTTTAAATAATTATCAGGTGAAGTTGAATAAATGTCATTTCCGATAAATTAATCACTATCAGTATCATCAGCACCACTGATAATCATTGTTATAACTGAAATACAGTAGAATATGTAGCTTATGCATAGACTTTGTTATTTTATTCTTCGTAAGCGATAAGTGAGCCTGATAGCGTCATTCTTTATCCTTATTGAACCGCTGTACAGGTCTCGACTCCCCACCCATTAAAAAATAATGAACTTACTAATCGTTATATTAATATGAATTACCTTACTTAGATTTTTTCGCTTAGGAACTAGCTTACGAGCAGGTGGGGGGAGGATGATGAGCTTCTGCATGCTTGACACATACAACCAACCACAGGCCCACAAGTCAGCACATCCTAGTATACACTGACTGCGACTAGTTTTCAGTTGTAGCCGTGGTGATGAACGGCGAACAGGAATCAGGAAAAAGTGTGGATGTGGTAATTACCCTCCCCCCCCCTTCTTTACTACGCACCTTTAAATGAGAGGACTCGGTCTCAGGATTTACCTCATTGACTGGAAATATAATATTTCGGTCGAGATTATCGGTGGATGGTAAAGAGTCGTCAACCTATTGGATATTAATTTATCCAGGGATTATTCTAGTGGCACGATGGTATTTTCCTCAATGAATGCAGTATAAACTCACTGATCCAAGACTCTGCTAAGACTGACGGCACTAGATGAGGGTTGTCAGCCTCCATGGAGGGCACTGCTGACGACGTGTAGCCTCGCACCAGGCCGATAACAGCTAGAACACATTGAACAGGTGATTTATAGAACTCACTGATCCAAGACTGACGGCACTAGATGAGGGTTGTCAGCCTCCATGGAGTTAATCCAATTAATTATTCTTCCTTGCATCATAAACAAAAACAGCTATGCTTATCTCAGTTTTGAAAGGGAAGTTTTACCGTTATCTGACTAATACCAACATCAATTAGGTAATTATACAAAAGGTTTAATATGGCGCATCATAATAAAAACGTCTTACTAACGAGCAAAAATATGTGTGCCGTGGATATCTTGATCTGTTTCTTCTCTGTTTTTGTGGTTTATAGTGTTGCACAATGCACAATGCACAATTGCACATGTCGTATTTTGATGCCCTTTACGTGCGTTTCAATGTAATCACTAATCTAGTTTTCTTGCCACTTAAAGAATGTGTTCTGCAGCCCATAAAATGTTATCTATAGTAAGACACGTTACCTGTTTGCGAATACTGTGTCGTGGTTTACACCCACACTCCGACGATGTTGTGTCTTTGTGAAGAATGGCGTCCCTTTCACTAGGGACTTGCGTCGCGACGCATCGCAAGCGTTTACAAATCATAGAGAGTTCGCATGTCACTAGCTGGTCGCTGTGCCCTTCAGTGAATGCATGCGAGCAAATACCCTCTGGCCAGTATAGGATAGACCTTACCATAATCATAATGCGTGTTTGTTTCTTTAAAAAATTGCAATCAGCCCATTTCCTATTCCCGGTATTAGAAAGTATATTTACTTATCACTCTTCTAGTTTACGATAATGGCAACTAAAACTAATAACCTACGTTAATAACACCGGTAGTTAGCTCATGCGTAACACGCGAGACTCTGGCCTTTGGACATTACCTCGCTGTGGATGGACGGTTTCATACAAGAATGTTGGATGAGAGATAAAAGTTAAAATTTACTTGGAAACGCTCTGTTGGACGCGTTGATAAGCGAGCACGTGCTATAGCTAGACCCACATTGCACATTTTTTTTTTAAATTTAAATTTGCGACGTTCGCTGTCCACGGGGCCATGTTTCCAATATTATTTATTATTGCCAAGGTATTTGGGTAAACCCGTGGGTAAACCTTTACTTTTGTGGATAAAATCCACCGCCATCTAGAGGACCTTGACATCATTTCCTTGGGAAAACTATTTTAACTCTTTGGTAACAAATAATACACTGCTTCCTCGATAGTAATATCTTCTAGGTGGCAGTGCGTAGTGGCCAGAAACCTCGTGCGACTTTTCGTTGCCATGGTAACGTTACTTTTGTTAATCTAGGGCGACGGTCGTTCGCCCGCAGCCAAGCGCACGCGATGCTAGAAGGCGACGATAACTCGGCCCTGTTTACAGCTACCCGAGTTGGGGGGTTTTCAGCTATCTGCACACGCCGTCCCGAAAGATTTACAATCTTGAAACTCGGTATATGACCTGATATGTGGTCCATGACATACCAAAAAAAAAATCAGCCCGATCCGATAACCCGTTCTGTGTTAAAAAAGAGCGTAAAAATCGGCGATAATCTTTCGGCTGGCTGGTTTTAGGGGGGGGGGGGGATTCTGCCAGAGAGAGGAATAAGAGCCTACAGAGAATACGGTACATCTTAGAACTAAGAAACTTGGATCACACTTAGACGTACCTCAGACTCACACACTTCCGCCGAGAGGCAAGCGATATTCCACCCCCAACACCCCCTAAATCATCCCCTAAAATTAAAATAATTCATAGCTCTAACCCAAAATTGAATTTTTAGTCAAATTAGTTATTAAATTATGTTCTCATGTGTTTTAACCAAATCAGCCTATTCTCATTATACAAACCACATTTTGTCCACCCCCATCCCTAATAGTTTATATTTTTTTACCTTGATTTCCAGCATTCACCACGAAGGCACCTAATGAGTTATTATCATGAAAATTTTACATAATGGTACATAATAATATGAAAAGTAATCCGCCGAGAAGCAATTAAGCGATATTCCACCCCCAACACCCCCTAAAACTGGAATAATTCATAGCTCTAATCTAAAATTGATGTTTTATTCAAATTAGTTATTAAAATTATGTTTTAATGTGTTTTAACCCAATCGGCCTATTCTCATTTCCTAAACCACATTTTTTCAACCCCCATCCCTTATAGTTTATATTATTTTAACCTTGATTTCCAGCATTCATCATGAAGGCACCTAATGAGTTATCAGCATGAAATTTGGCATGATGTTACATACTAATGTGAAAAATCATTCGCCGAGAGGCAAAGCGATATTCCACCCCCAAACACCCCTAAATAATCCCCTAAAAATTGGAATAATTCATAGCTCTAACCCAAAATTATATTTTTATTCAAATTAGTAAATTATGTTTTAATGAGTTTTAACCCAATGAGCCTATTCTCATTTCCTAAACAACACTTTTTCAACCCCCTATCCCTAAAAGTTGTATTATTTTACCTTGATTTCCAGCATTCACCATAAAAGATACCGAATGAGTTATCAGCATTAAATTTGGCATGATGGTACATAATAATATGAAACATAATAATCCACCAGGAGACAAGCGATATTTCACCCCTACTGTTCCCTTCCACTATTTACTTTTGGAAAAACGTTAGGTCGTATTATTACATTTTTAATATTTTAATTGCTGATAAAAAATTATGCGTCAATGTGTTATAGTCCGGTCAACAAATCATTCACACAAAAACCCAAGACGACATTAATCATATTAAATTTAATAAAAACATTGAATATTGCCAACTACAGATTGTAAACAAAAAAAATGGTAGCTTTTGTTTCTAGACAATCTGTTTTAAAGGCACTGTATCCACCTTTTAAGTTACACGTATTTCACATATTTCAAGCCTTGAAATGAAACAAACAACAAAAAGATGTGATATCCCCCCAAAATACAAAAATTTGTAAAAAAACGGCAGCCAAGCTCTCCTTCCAAAGTCTTCGGCTGTGAATGCTGTGAGATATAGAAGTTGAGCCAAAGCATTTCTTTCTTGATCCCTAGTTTGGGCATTGAAAAGAAGAAAGATCATTTCGCCTGTTGACGAGCGCAAGGCAAACCATTTTCGTGGTTAAAAAAGTTAAAATTTTAAACTCAAAATCAAAAAAAAAATTACTTGGCATTGATTTTGGTACGAGGACTCTAAAAAAGTCAATGGCCAAGTATTTTTTTATGATTTTGAGTTTAAAATTTTAACTTTTTAACCACGAAAATGGTTTCTTGGCGCTCGTCAACAGGGCGAAATGATCTTACTTCTTTTCAATGCGAAAAACTAGGGAAAGAAAGAATGAAATGCTTGGTCAACTTCTATATCTCACAGCTTTTCACAGCCAGAAAAGATTTTGGGAAAAGGAGGAGCTTGGCTGCGTTTTTTACAAATTTTTGTATTTTGGGGGGGTTTATGTAATTTCAATCTACACTATTTATTAACATATTCGTGACCGGACGGACATTCTAAATTGATTTGACCACCTCAGATTTGTCGCCTTTTAGTTTTAAAAAAAAAAAACTTTCGATTATACTTTAATGTAACTTTGTAACTTTTAAACGATTTTGCCACAAACTAATGTCATTCAATCCAGATCGAAGCTTGGGGATGGTCCAAATTTCAACTCAGATCCGAACCCCCGTTCAAACGTTATGCGAGACATACGAACAAAAACACAAAAAAACACAACAAAATCAAAACCAGTGACTATTTTTTCCCCCCGGCAAAAGTCAAATGGAAACGCTCGCTTCGCTCGCTTAATCAGATTAAAAAACTTTAAATATATCAGATAAAAATTAAATGTGTTCTTGCTTGTGATGTGTGTGTAGTGATGTTTATATTTCGAGAATTATTTTGAAAAATTTCTCGAGTAAATTCTTAAGAAATTTCTCCATACAGGCGAAAATTGAGAAATCATGAAAATTTTTGGGAAAGATGCATATTTTTTTTTTAAAAAGTAGATTGCACGGGTGGGACCTATTTCTAGGCCTACCAACGAAGTCCATAAGTGGCCATATCAATATCATCCGTAGCGTAGAGTCGGAATCATGCAAAATGTTCTGATTCATCAAGGACTTAAAGGTATTTTCGCCCACTAACAAAATAAAAAAACTATCATCATTCATCTGTGGGGTAGCTATGTGGCAAATCAGTCTCCACCACAGTGCCCGATTATATTGTTGGTTTCAAGGGGCTAATCTTGGGCTGCATGCATCTTTCTCCCTTATAGGAGTTTGAGGTTGCACAACAAATGTAATCTTCCCAGCATTGGCGCCAGATAGTCGGTTACGTTTAGCACTGACTGTGAAGGAGTAGTGCTATAACTCTCTTTTTTGCCACCACACAATTGGATCCAGATTTAAAATTCAATTTAATAGGAGCGAAATAAAATATTGTATGTAGACTATGCTTATTGTTTTCCATGCATATGTTATCATATTTAAATTATTATTTTTGAATTGAAATAATAGCTTTTAAAAACTTCTCCCTGTTCTCCGACCTTGGAGAATTTCTCGGAGAAAATTCTCGTTCTCAAGAAACTTCTCCGGAGAAATTTCTCGTTCTCAAGAAACTTCTCCGGAGAAATTTCTCGGCTCACATCACTATGTGTGTGCATCATGTCACCATGGGAAGGGGAATTAAAATTGTTATTTTATTACTCAACAAAATTCTTTTAACGTAGAGCGTCTATTTGCGGATTTCATGCCTACTCCTTATTCCTAACATTTATTTTCTAATCCCAAGGTTGCAGCCAGGGTTTCTTACTGTAACTACATGTTGTTTTAAGTCTGCGTGTGGGGGTGTACTAAAATTCCGCAATGGTATGCGGATGCGGATTGCGAACGACCGTTTGGTCAGATTTAGTGACCCCAACATGAAATGTGTCATTGAATAATTGAATATTGAACTGAATATTGGAAAATTAAATGTGTGGCTCGTTGGTTTTTGTGGTTAGCGTTTTTGCTTCCAATGCAGAAGGTCCAGGGTTCGATTCCCGCTAAAGTCAGAAGTTTTTTAACTTTGATTTGGACTTAAGTCTATCAGTTCTTGTCTTAGGAGTTTGTAAACGGTGACTTTGGAGCCGTCCTAGCAACGAAGAACATAATAAATTTCAGAGTTGTTTTGAATCGGCCTTGTTGATTCTGGCGTTGATTCGCGGGTGTTCGCCAGTGGCGGCCTGACCATACAAATTCGGGGCCATGGCCCCGCGAGAAATAGGTGGGTGGGTGGTCAGGTCAGGGTGGATGGGGGTGGTGGGGTGGGGGGTGGATGGTCGTAGTGTGGACGTAAGTAGGTAGGCCTATTAATCATTGAGTGTTTGCTGCATAAATATGAGCTATTAAAGAAATAGTATCATGCCTATATGATGAAAACTTCCCGACAAACCAATACTCGTGTCAGATGGGAATGTAATTATTGTGATGGTTTTAAAATGCGCGCTCAAAAGATCGTGCCAAAAAAACTGAAAAGGACAAAGTCACCCAAACGCGCGGTACCACCAAGCATCTAATATTTTTTTCTGTAACCACTACTACCAGTGGTGCCCGGTGGATATAAGTGTCCGCAGGGGGTGGGGGGGAGGGGGGCCAAGATCCTGGCCAAGCTTTTAACATTTGATAGTCCTATTTTTTCGGTTTCTTGAGCCAACATTTTTGTTAAAAATCCCAATCGAGCACAAGGACAAGACCTTCCAAGGACAGTAGCGCCAACCCCACGGGAGCAAAGTAGTGGCCGCTCCAGTAGCCTGGGGGGGGGGGGGGGGGTGAGGTGGGGGGTGGGGCAAAGAAAGAAATTATTGTAAAAAAAGTATGAGAGAGGATAAAAGAAAACCGCGGCAATTCGAAAGAGGGTGTCACTGTAAGGGGAAATTAATACAAGAAAACCACACCTATGTTTTATGTATGACCTATCTGGCGTAGGCCTGAAGTAGACCAAGAAAAAGGGGTAATACACTGATTTGTGTTGCGCTGTGGTAAGAAAATGAATTAAAATAATAAAAATACATTAAAAATAGAAAGTTACAACACCCCTAAAAATTTAAAAATAACAATTGTAAGGCACCTACTAATTATAATAAAAAAATCAAGGACAAAGCCAAACTATGAGATAAGTTTTACGCCACTGGCCGGTTGGTCCGTCATTTTTTTTAAAGCTATATCTTACCAAAAGTGTCCGACAATACTTTTCAGTCTATCTAGCTATTGCTATCTTCGATGACATAAAATAGATGTACAGGTAAATCAACTCCACTCTATTATTTATATGCATATATTATTTAAAAATATTTATTTTGTGAATTAGAATATTCTTTTCATTTTATATATATTAATATTAAAAATTGAGAAGGGTACCACGTCGCCGAAATATCCTGGTAATGTCAGTTCGACTGCACAAAAACTACATTTTTTTGATGTTGCATTTTAGCCCACTACCTTTTTCTAAAACGCACCAAATGCACCTCTAAAAACCTGATAAAAAAATTTCGCCTGCGGCGGGGTTTTGGGGGCAAGCCCCCAAATCCCCAAATTTTTCCGCGAAGGTACAAGTTGGGATTTTTGCCCGTCCCGGACAAGATTTCTGTAGACGCCCTTTCCGGTGGGTATGCTTAGTTTGCCACGGCATATTTAAGGGGTCGCCTGAAAAAGTGTTTTAGGCCACCTAATTTGGGGCACTATAGCAAAAAATATGTCGCCATCACGTGGGTGCATGGGCACCCGCAGGAGAGGGCAAGAGGGCAGTTGCCCCCCCCCCCCCTCCATGGCCACGAGCCAGCAGAGTGCTAATTTTCCCCTTTTTTGATGTCTGGATTTATGATTAAACTTGTACAATCGATTCTTTACTGTGAACGTTTGTTAAATTTAATGGTTGGCAATTTTCTGCGAGATAGACTTATTGTGTCTTTTACCTGCAATAGTTCGTCTTGAGTTTTGAAAAGAATACCCCTCCATAGAATAATGCGAATTTTGATCGTCACAATAAAAGGCTTGCGAAAAGGAAGATGTGAGGTGGGTTTAAAATCATATTATCTCAGCAATCAAAAAACTAATAACCGCCCAAAACCCTTGTTGGGAATCTGAAGCTTTTGACTAAGGACAAAAAAAGGGGTAAAATTATTTTTAGGTTTCCTTGAAGATTCCTTTTGGTGGTTTTCTAGTTTCGAGTATCGACAGCACAAAAATTACATGATTTTGGTATTATATTCAGTCCACTACTTTTTTCTAAAAAAATAAAACACCAAACGCATTCTAAAACCCTGATTTTCAAAATTTTCGCCTGCGGGGCTATTGTTGGGGGCTCCGCCCCCCAAACCCCTGTGCTTCCCAACGAAAGTACAGATAGTGATGTATGCCCCCTGCCAAATTCCTGCGGCGGCCCATGCGTGGGTGGGTGGGTGGTAATGCTATAAAGTTGGCCCCGGGGGTTTTCAGGGGTTCAAGCCGCCACTGGTGTTCGCACTGTTCATACCATTTATTGCTATATTTCCTATTAAAATATCGATCTTTGGTTGGTTATCGCTCACTCGTCGATTGCTCGGGCCTGCAGGGTTGGCTTGGTTGCTTTGATTTAGAGTCCCCCACTGAAAATCAGTTTATATAACTGTGAGTGGGTAGACTCTAAATAAAATTTTTTTTTGTTTTTTCAATTTATAATGTGTTCAAAATTTTGTACGAGGAAACTGATTTAATTATTTAAAAAAAACCAGAAATTTAAAAAATATTAGATTCAATGTTGGGGCAGGTTTTAGACTAAATAATGATTCTGACCCGGGTTCAGATTCAGTTTCAAACCCGAGGTTTATTCACATTTTATATCATAATTAACTGTGAAATATACTGCACAATTTAAATGGATTAATAAAATAATGGCTATCATCTTTCTGTGTTTTCCTGGTAAACGGTTGGTAACATCGGGATCATATTTCAATCAATCAAACATCTTTATTTTGTTGTTACGTAATACACAGACTTTAATAAAAAAACAATCAATGAGATTCAGTACGTAAATTGCTCAATTAATTAATCGACTTTTAATTTAAAAATCGTGAAAATCGTGAAATCTCCGTATTTCACTTATTTTTTTGTAAACTTCGGAAGTTTATTCCAAGTGGACAGATTTTTTAACTCAAATTTACATAGTGGATGTCAACTTTTAAATCAATGTGAACGCCTAGTTTAGATATATGGTTTGAAGAGAATTTCCCGAATAGAAATCCATGATTTGGATTTTCCATTTTTCACCTTTTGGGCTTATCCCTCGCAATGATTTTTAACGCTAATTATTGGCCACTAGTGTGGATATCAATAGAAAAGTATTCTGTTAACATTCATGACAAATTTGGTAATTTATATTTCCAACCGTTCAGCTGCAATCGCCAACTCCTGAGAGCCTGCATTTTAGTGGAGCCAAGCTCAGCTCTTACATATGAATTGATTTAACTAGAAAAAAATAGTTTACAATAATACACGATCACTGCTGTCTATGAACCGTTATCTTAAACTCTCTTAGATACATGTTTTAATCCGATGGAGTTGTCACTTCATGAACTAAGATAATATAATGAATTAACAATTCTACTGAGATTTATTGAATCTTAAGTTTGGTTTATTTTCATCCTTGAACGTCAATTTCTTTAATTAATAAATTAATTAATATTTACAAAACACCTTTAAATGAATGCACACGTCGTATGACATTTCTGTTTCTATCAGTTATCACCTACATCTTTGCTTGCAACAATTTCAAGAAATCACTTTATTGTAAGTCTATGCTTAAACCGTTTACGGTGCATGACCTTTTGATCTAGTGAAGGGCTTGTGCAAACAGTGTGCACATAAAGCCTTGATTCTTTAATAGAACAATTGTCATTGAACAATATACGTTTTTCCTGTCGTAGATCACAAGTAATGACTGGGACTCTACAAAAGTTAACCTACGCTGCATGGCATTCACAGAACTATTAGCAATGGTTGCGAAGGTCATTGCTGTAATCAAATATCATTGAACGTTAGT
>JAMZAV010006056.1:0-30251 GCA_024449915.1 Sweltsa coloradensis | reverse complement strand
CGTTTTTTAATGTTTTTATTTGAAAAAAAAAATTTTTAACAATTTTACAACGGGGTTTTTGGTTTGCTTAAAAAGAAACAAAAAAATCCAAAATTTAAACATACGTACTCCATCTAAATTTCACCAAAAACCGCCTCCATCTTGTAAAAATCTTCTTCTTCTTCTTTCCTCTTTCTTTTCATATCCAAAAAATTTACATTATTCGGGCATCATGTGTTTTTCTAGTTAGCCAGTAGAGATAGGACCCCTGTTCGCTCCGATCCATGCCATTTGGCTTTTTGTCGCGTTCAACCCTTTATATTGTCTTTTAAAAAAGTGTTTTCCTGTCTTGTTCCCCAGTCCACACACCCGACAGACACAAAAATTAAAAAATTTCCAATCTATGGGGTGCTTTCCGAGTAGGTCGTGTCCTGTTTGAAGCCGGGAATTGGCCCTGTCCTCTATTTTTCTACTGTAGCCTTACTTTTACCACCGGCCTCTTTCTATGTAATCTTCCCACAGTTTATTCTGCCCCCTCCTTCCCTTTCCTTAGGGACTGCTTTGCGTCGACGCTGCAGGTGAATTTGAGAGATTTATGTGACAGTTTTTTTTGTTTTTTCTTTTGTTTTTTGCTACCTTGTTTGGCTGGTAGTCCCTTCTCATTACCATATTTTCCACTGGGCCGGAAAATCCATTGTAGCAAAATTTTTGTTTCCATCATTCATGAGTCGTAGAATCTGTATTTACTTGCTAATTTGGGGTTTCTTTTTCCCCCTTTTCATGGCTGCAATGGCATTTTTGGGTCGATAGGATCACAATTTTCCCGGTTTTCAATTTATAGTTTCAATAGTGTTTCAACTATTGCTCGGTTTTTCTCCACAAAATTTGCTTCCATTAGCCCACTGGGTGGGAAACCTCAAATTCTGGGTTTAAAATTCCTGCGCCCGCATTTCCTTCCCTGGGAAGCTGACCCTTTGGGTAAAAGATTCCCCATTCATTTTCTGGGTATTTCTGGAAAATGATCCAAATGTAAATTTCTTTAGTTGAACCAATAGTGGTTTTTTTTTTACCGTCGATTTTCGGTATTGTCAATGCATTGGGATTTCTAAAAATGAAACTTTTAGTTTGGTGGTGGGGGTCTTGGTCTATTGTTAATTGCCTCATTCCCAATTTAAAATGCTCATTTTATTTGTCGTCCCTTTCGTTTTTATTTACATGGGTTTTATGTTTTTCACATGGTTTCTTTATCCCAGTAGTTCTGATCCAGTCTTACCAGTTTTTCATATAACCCCGCGCTTCTTTTTGTCTGGCCTCTAGGGGTGGAATTTTGGGCCTTTTTGCTTCCATCTCTATAGGTGTGGTTTTAACCCCTCCTAACTATTCTGGTTTCAGAATTTTGGACCCTATTTAGAGATTGTAGTGGCTTTTTTTGGGGGCTTTTGTTATGTTTTCTCCATATTCAAGCAGTGGTCTCACATGGTTTTATATTGGTAATAATGTGTTCTCTGTTGCCCCCCAGGTAACACCTGAACCTTTTTAAACGGTTTTAAAATCGCTTCCTTCCTGCTGCTTGCTTTTTTTCATAGTTTGGGTCATTGTCATTTTTTGATCCTATTTAAACCCCTTTTGGTACAGGGGTTATCTTCTTTCTGAAAAGGTTTTTCTGTACTTGAGAAAAAATGTTGGAAACCCTTCGCCCCGTAGTTGGTAGTCTACACGGTCTTCTTTTCGTTAACATCATTGAAATTCTTTTCTGTCCTTCTTCGAGTTTTAAAGGGGTTTTTATTCATTTAAATTTTCCACTTATTTTTTACCCTACCACGTACCACAGCCCCCAATCATCTGCAAACAGCTTTCTTTGACCTATTTCTCTCTTCAATATGTCAGCTAGGTCATTTATGAGATCAAAAAAAAGGGTAGGACTCATGACTGCTCCCGGGGGAAACTCCCCCTTTTGTTTTTTTTGTATTTTGATCTTTTGTTTCCCATATCTCCCCCCTTGTACCCTGGTCAGGAAATTTTTAGTCCACTGTATATTTGCTTGGGATGTTCTATCCACTTTTTGTAAGTAAATCTTTCTGTTCACAACATAAAATGCAGTTTGGTAAAACATACAACCAAAAGTGTTTGCTATTGTTTTTTGGCCTTCCTTCACCCCCTGCTGTAGTAGCCACTTGGTCGAGATGCTTCTATCTTTCCTGAAGCCTGCCGGGTGTTCTGTTATGAGGTTATTTACCCCAGTAGATTTTTAGTTTTTGGGGTTTACCATACGTTCCATGAGTTTTTGACTCTCTTTGAAGATATAGGCCTATAGCTCTCATTTTTACTACTTTTTTTCCTTTTTTTACTATGGGGATAACTTCTGCTTTTTCGCCATAAAATCTGGTATGTTTCCCTCCATATGGCTTTGAAGTGTTCATAATACCAGTTGCCCTTCCTTTCCTAGGTTTTTCAAAAATTCAGGGGAGATAAGGTCAACTCCTGGGGACTTCTTGTTTTTCAAAATTTACTTTAAAAGCTTGTCCCAATTCATGGGTATTAAATGGTGCATTATAAGGGGCCTCGTTATCATGTATGTATTTTTGGTTGCTCTACTTTTTCATGTTTATTATTTATTGGTCTTGTTTGTTGTGACATATACGACAAACGCCTCTGCTTTTTTCCCTTTTCTTCGGTGAGTTGGACTTTTTTATATATTATTGGGGTCCTGTTTTTTTTTTCCCTCTTTTCTTGGTTACATAAATGGAGAAAATCTTGTGCTTTGACACCCCCCTTTCTGTAATCTATTTGCTCCCATATTCTTTTAATCTATTTTCTTGCTTTCCAAATTTGTCTTTTTAAAATGGGGTTGTACTCTTCTTTGTTTTAATCATTCTTTCATGTCTTTATTTTTTTCTGCGTTTTTCCTTGCTTGATCTCTTTGTTGTTTCAAATTTGTAGTTTTTTCATTCCAGAAAAGGGTTTGTAAATTTTTTTTTTCCCTAGGTACTTTTTTCTGCGCTGTTTGCATGATATTATATTTTCTGGTTGTCTAAAACTGTTTTCCCTTTATTTAAAATTTCCGGAATAGTTTTTCGGTAATTCTTCGTACTCCTTCTTACCCTTTTTAAAATTCCAAAATCATTTGGTTTCTCTAGCTTTTAGGGTTTCTTTTTGTCCCCTTTTATAATAAAAATTTTTGTCCCCCACCGAAGGAGACTCTAGGTTGTCCTTTTCATGTGATTGAATAAGTTTTTTGGCATAAAAGGGTAAATCTGGTCTGGAGAAAGGCCCCCCTCTTATGAAGAAGGTATATGGATCTGCTGCTTTCCAGTAGCACGCTTGCTGTCTATGTATTCTTCAACTATGTGTCCAAATTTTTGTTGTTGTTTGAATGCCGGCTTTTTTGGGGGCATTAAAATCTCCTACAATTTCTGACGTACGTCAATATGACTAATCTAAAAATTTTTTTCGTTTGTTGGGGGGTTTAGGAATATGTATGTGGGCTTAGTGTATTTTTTCCCCCAGTTCTAGTTTTTACCCCTCATCTTGTCTTCTTCGTCCATTTTGTGTAAAATTTTAAATTTAGATTCAACCTACTTTCACACCAACTATGATGCCTGAAGGATTTGTCTCTGTCTAGGGGAGAGTATATATTTTTTAGCCGTTATCAGGCTTTGTCCTTTTTTTGTTGTCTGAGATTGATCCTGCTTCCACCCCTGTGAAAGCGTCTACATTTTGTCACTAATTTCTTCTTAAATTCTAAATATTTATCTTCGGAGAGACCTCCTGCTTTTCCCAAAAATAACAAGGGGAAAGTTGCCCGAGAAGGACACTTTTCTCCACTCTCCTACTCTTCTGTTAACTTGCTTTGGCTCTTCGGTCCGAAAAGTTTAGCGTGATCCAGGGGGCAGGTAAGTTTAACTTACGGGCCGTTGGAAAAATCACCCCCCAAAAAATTAAATCAGTTTTTTTTGCTTGCTAACTAACAATTAGATAAAAACCCCATTTAGTACCCATACTGGCCTTTTTTTATATTCCAAAAATTTCTTACATTTAAACCCCACTGCCTTTAAAATTTTATTATTATTAAAAAAATTTGTATTTCAAAAATTTTTGTGTTTGAAAGGAAGCCAAAGGGGGTCTGTTAATTATATAAAGAATACCCAGGGTGCTAAAACTTACCTTAAAAGGGGTAGGCCGCGCAAAAAGGTTCAACAACATGTGTTTTGTGTTTATTTTATCTTTCGCGGGACGCCTACTCCATTTAAGGTAAGCTTTGGTCCCTATATCTCTTTATGTCTTTACATTTCAAATATTTTTCTTAACTGTAATTCATTTTTTGTGTCGCATCTATGTAATGGTATTCGATTTATTTAGTTTTCCTCCTTTGTAAAACATTTTTTTTAACTAATGAATAGGATAGAAATTAAATAATAAATAAAAAATGTTTGCGACACTGCTGGGCGATACATTTAAAGAGCAATGTTGACAAGTTCAACTTGTTTGTGATGATGACGCAAAAACTGTTTGCGGTCGTGAGAGAGAAATCTGTTCCGGAAAGTGTGGACTGCGTCATGGTGCAAGAGGTTCTTCTGGGTGCCATCTGTACCAAATGGTTGTCAAGGGAAACTAGGAGAGTTCATCATCGGGCTCAGGAACGTGATCTTGAAAGCAGCGAAAGATCCTATACACTCTAGTTACAGACTGCAGCCAGGTGAGAGAATGTGCATGGTGGTTGGATTGATAGTTAAAGTAGGCTGCATACCTTCCAAATCCTCTACCAAAGTGTGGACTGCGTCATGGTGCAAGAGGTTCTTCTGGGTGGCCATCTGTACCAAATGGTTTGTCAAGGAGAAACTAGGAGAGTTCATCATCGGGCTCAGGAAACGTGATCTTGAAAGCAGCGAAAGATCCTATACACTCTAGTTACAGACTGCAGCCAGGTGAGAGAATGTGCATGGTGGTTGGATTGATAATTAAAGTAGGCTGCATACCTTCCAAATCCTCTACCAAAGTGTGGACTGCGTCATGGTGCAAGAGGTTCTTCTGGGTGGCCATCTGTACCAAATGGTTGTCAAGGAGAAACTAGGAGAGTTCATCATCGGGCTCAGGAACGTGATCTTGAAAGCAGCGAAAGATCCTATACACTCTAGTTACAGACTGCAGCCAGGTGAGAGAATGTGCATGGTGGTTGGATTGATAATTAAAGTAGGCTGCTACCTTCCAAATCCTCTACCAAAGTGTGGACTGCGTCATGGTGCAAGAGGTTCTTCTGGGCGGCCATCTGTACCAAATGGTTGTCAAGGAGAAACTAGGAGAGTTCATCATCGGGCTCAGGGAACGTGATCTTGAAAGCAGCGAAAGATCCTATACACTCTAGTTTACAGACTGCAGCCAGGTGAGAGAATGTGCATGGTGGGTTGGATTGATAATTAAAGTAGGCTGCATACCTTCCAAATCCTCTACCAAAGTGTGGACTGCGTCATGGTGCAAGAGGTTCTTCTGGGTGGCCATCTGTACCAATGGTTGTCAAGGAGAAACTAGGAGAGTTCATCATCGGGCTCAGGAACGTGATCTTGAAAGCAGCGAAAGATCCTATACACTCTAGTTACAGACTGCAGCCAGGTGAGAGAATGTGCATGGTGGTTGGATTGATAATTAAAGTAGGCTGCATACCTTTCCAAATCCTCTACCAAAGTGTGACTGCGTCATGGTGCAAGAGGTTCTTCTGGGTGGCCATCTGTACCAAATGGTTGTCAAGGAGAAACTAGGAGAGTTCATCATCGGGCTCAGTGAACGTGATCTTGAAAGCAGCGAAAGATCCTATAAACTCTAGTTACAGACTGCAGCCAGGTGAGAGAACGTGCATGGTGGTTGGATTGATAGTTAAAGTAGGCTGCATACCTTCCAAATCCTCTACCAAAGTGTGGACTGCGTCATGGTGCAAGAGGTTCTTCTGGGTGGCCATCTGTACCAAATGGTTTGTCAAGAGAGAACTAGGAGTTCATCATCGGGCTCAGGAACGTGATCTTGAAAGCAGCGAAAGATCCTATACACTCTAGTTACAGACTGCAGCCAGGTGAGAGAATGTGCATGGTGGTTGGATTGATAATTAAAGTAGGCTGCATACCTTCCAAATCCTCTACCAAAGTGTGGACTGCGTCATGGTGCAAGAGGTTCTTCTGGGTGGCCATCTGTACCAAATGGTTGTCAAGGAGAAACTAGGAGAGTTCATCATCGGGCTCAGGAACGTGATCTTGAAAGCAGCAAAAGATCCTGTAAACTCTAGTTACAGACTGCAGCCAGGTGAGAGAATGTGCATGGTGGTTGGATTGATAGTTAAAGTAGGCTGCATACCTTCCAAATCCTCTACCATACCGGTAGGGTCTAAGCATACATAATACTAGGAAAACGCTTAAGTCCCGCCGCGTTGATGGATGAGCTTTTTTGTAAGTTTTTAGTTTGCGTAGGACCACTTTTCCTTTGCAAGTGCTTTTTGAATGCATTGTAGGTGATTGTTGTCAAGTTTCTATTGTTACTTGTTATTATAAACCTCAAAAAACTCATATTAAAACCTTTATTCTATGGATTCTGGCTAACTTTTTCAACTTTTTCTTTTAAAAAGCAATACATCATCATAACCTTAATGTCCATGTGAAATATGAACGTTGTAGCCCACCTGTTTGGTCAGAATCGGCCCAAATGTCACGAAAATATCGCACTAAAAATCGAAAAAAATCGTAAAAGTACGATATTCATGAGAAATATCTCTTTGATTGTACCCAAAAACAATACAGCTCTAAGTTCAGAGATTTCAAAGGTCCCCTCAAATTTTCATCAAGATCGGATGTACCGTTTGCCCGGTAGAGAGCGAACAAACAGACAAAAATACAAACAAAAAAACAAAACAAAAAACACCCGAGCTATTTTTTGGGGGGTCAGTGAAATTGAAGTCTTTGCTTCGCTCATCCAATAAAGTTAAAAAGCATGCCATGTTGCCCTATCTGTTTTTCTTCTACGTACAACCTTGCAGGTATTCTCACTAGTCATTACTATTGTGTTGCATGTCGTTGTTGTTCCTACATTACAACTGAGTATAATGGTCATTGTATGCACAAGAATATTATGCTGATTATAAAAAATAATAATAATAAAAGGCGGGAAAGGCCTAATAATAAAAATGTTGCCATGAAATAATTGCAGATTTTAAAAAAATCATGTAAGACAGATGGTATGTATAGGTAGTTCATATTTGATGATTTGTAACTTATTTCAAGTTAAAGTGAGTGATGCATGTTTTGCCTGTCTGCTAGATGACATGGTGAAAGCACTGAAGAAGTGCAGCACGCTCGAGAGTCCCATGAGCAACCTGTTGTCGACCGGGAATCTCAACAGTAAATCGGGCCTGGGCCTGATGCAAGACTCCGGGCTCGTGATCTTGGCCGAGAACATAAACCGCATGCGGTACATGTCTCACTTCCGAGCCATTCACAGGGGAGCGTACTTTCAGAAGATGAGGACCACGGATGCCAGGCAGTTGCTGCCCGACGCGTGGGGTAAGAGACATCACTGCAATTCACTTAAAATTCCAAGCAACCTTAACAACAACCGCTTGAATTTTAAAATTTAGATTATACATATAATATATTATGTGTATGTAATGAAGCCAAAGAGCTGGATCAGGAGAGTGAGTAAAGTGGTTAGATTTTTAAGTTTTACTGAAAGAATTAAACCAGTTATACTATTCAAAATATACAAATTTGAATTAACCAAAAATCCAAAATCCCCCCTTAAAAAAAGAAAAGCTAGTTTTTTAAAAATACCGTTGAGTTTGAATGTATTATTTCGGACATTTGGTATAATCTTAAGTACAGTGAAGCTTTTCTAAATATCAGCAGAGAGCTACACGATTGTACTGAGTTGACAGCGAGAGCGCGTGGGCGGAGCTTCTAGCCAGCTGATGTTGATTGTCGGCGTCGAGGAACACACGTGGTTTATCCACTCGTGCAGCGTGGGTGGGCGGAGCTATCTGTAGATCGCAACTGAGCAGACAACGTGATACGTATGTACGTCGCTGTCAAAAAGAAAATGTGGAAGCCGGTATTCTAAAATGTTCTGTGCAATTTTCGTTTTTGTAGATTTCTTCAGGCCAACTTCTTTCAATGTTTCTATCTTCTTCTTCAAGGGCATTTTATCACACGTTTTACGTGGTACATGCACGTCACTCAACACTAGGCAGACCAGGGACAAACACGTCTACAACTGTGCATCTACTCGACGAGGCGTCAGGAAGTGAATGCATGCTTCCCTTGGCAACCTTCCAGCCTTTGTTTATCTCGTAAGACGAGCACTGGACAATGGACGCGAGCTTTAAATAGCCCGGAGATTTCCGCCGGGTGACACTGCAGCATTACGCGCTACACTCCGTTCCAAAAACATAATTCCTTTCTTTGATTTATTGCGTCAAATTTCAAACTTACGACTCAATATGACTTTGAAATACGAATTATACTGAATTATCATGTCATGTCAAATAAAATAACATTTCAAGTCCTATATTGATGTTCGGGACCAATGTTTTTGTTCAAAATTTGCCGAATTTCGAAAAGAGTTTGAATTGTCAGGCGACTTCTTATGTATGTATGTTATGTTGGAAAACGAGACGAAGTGTGGGAGCATGTGGCAAAAATAAAGCTGTGAGAGCACAGAAAACACTGATGTACTAAGAAAACCTCATCTCAATTACTGTGGAACACTATTATTATGGAGAGTAGATAAAATGTGTATGTCAATGCTACAAAAACTCCAAAACAGGGCTATAAGGGCAATATTGAAAGGCAACCGCCAACCAGTACTCAAAGATTCAAGATATTGTTCAATACCTTAAACTGGCTGTCAATTGAACAAATGGTCTCACTAAATACCCTTACATTTATACATAAAATAGTAAGAGGTGAACTACCAGGGTCTACAAAAACACATCTTTTTTGGTACGGAAGGCCATGTAACTATAACACTAGGAGAGCTCACAATATGTAGAAAGCAGAAATAAGTCAATGTTTCAAAGGTCTATTTTCTACAGTGGTATGAGATTGTACAATAAAATAAGGTAGATGAGAGGATAAAACTGATGCAAGGGCGTAGCTTTGGACAGGAATGTGTGAATTTTGTAAGAAAGAACATAGTCTTGCAGAGGTGATGAATACTTATGCATTTTTCATTTTTCTTGTAAGACAATGCACTTAGTAAGTTTGTGTTGTGCCATGAAATAATATGTAAACATATGTAATAATAGCTGAAAATGCTAAATAAAGTGAAATGAATGAATGAATGTGTCATCATACTCATAGTCATATGACATGTATATGTCTGCCTGTCTGTCTGTACATGTCATGTCTCTCCAGGCTTCATCTGTCCTGTGCACACCCCTGACGGCGCCCCTTGCGGCCTGCTCAACCACCTGACCAAGTCCTGCGTGGTGACCGCTGCTCCGGACCCGCTGATCCTAGCCAAGGTCCCCGGGGTTCTCGTATCCCTGGGGATGATCCCGGTCGGCGGCGACAACCCCGTGCCTCTGTCTCGGTGCTACACGACCCTGCTGGACGGCCGGGTGCTGGGACACGTCGCCTGCGCCGAGGCCAACACTCTCGTCAAGCAGCTGCGTATCATCAAGATCGCCGGCACAGAGGTGAGTACGCCTGCACCCGTTAACAATACCTGCGGGTTACTCGGGTAGTAACTAGAAATAATTAAGAAGGGTGTTTAATTAACTGTTAAAAATGCGCTCATTAATCATTGTAAGACCCCCTAACTTCTGTCATCGAAATTTACAAAAAGGAATATTTAACGAAATATTTTTATTTTATGCGCTGTTATTCCTGCGGTCTATTGACACGGAGCCCGTGAAGACGTTGCGCTATTTCTATGTGGACCGGTTCTTATCGACCAGTCCACTGTTTTGCATCGCATATATACTAGTGTTGTGTTTACTCTTGTTCTGACTTGTCTTCAGGTTCCCAAAATGATGGAGATAGTGTTACTACCAAAAGACGTGGAAGGCGGTCAGTACCCCGGCCTATTCTTGTTCACGAACGCTGCTCGCATGATGAGGCCGGTCTACAATCTGGCCGCTCAGGTAAGCACCAGTCTTCTGTGAACATTACGCAACTAGCATTAAGCTCTCCTGGCCGTTTCAGAGCATTGTCACACGTTGTTCCAGCATGACTGGCCTGCAGTGCAATGCAATCTTTAACTTCATTGTAAATTTTCGTCACCACATCAATTTTTTTTGTCAATTCTATTGTCTGTAACTGTAATGATTAAGCCATGTAATTTTCTCATCAATTTGAATCATGTTGGCAACATTACATTTCATGGGATCTTCACTGTCTTAAGCAAGTTTCACTCTAGGCCTAAAGTTTTTTTCCAATCTTGCAGTGAATTCCTATATTTAAAAAAAAATTGATTTGTAGAGGGAGTGACATTTTGAGAAAAACAGATAGGTCTCACTTAAAAAACTTTTGCTATTGTATTGATGACAGCTACGAACATTAGTTTTCTTAGCCCATGATGCGTTTTGCTTGTCACTTTGTTCGACTCAGACAATAGGTCGATGGTGGTCAAATCAAGTTGGTGGTAGGGCCATGCTATAGTTGATTTAGCATGTTTATTGTTGTCAACAAGGAGATATTTTTAATGTGCATAGGCTACAATTACCTTCAAATCTCAAACAACGTACAATCTCTTGTGTTTAGGCGATTGAGATGATCGGCACGTTCGAGCAAGCGTACATGGACGTCTGCATTAAGCCCGAGGAAGCGTACCCAGGTATCACCACGCACCAGGAGATCAGCAACACGAACTTCCTCAGCAACCTGGCGTGCCTCATCCCGATGCCTGATTGCAACCAGAGCCCTCGTAACATGTACCAGTGTCAGGTGGGTGGGTTGTAGTATTACACTATGCGAGAGAACACCTAGTTGATTTGTCAAGGGTTAACACATTCTATGCCAAACACGTCTATAGACGTGTTTCAAATTCTCCCGCGCCGTGCCAATCACGTCTATAGACGATTTTGCGCAGTCGGTAACTTATTTACTAATAAATCTGCTAGATGGTGCACCACTACACTCAAATTGTCAAGAGCTTACACAAGCTACCGATAGGTAGCAGCATGTGAAAAAAGATCGCAAATTATCTCGTAAGCCTAGAAACGACAATAATTACAGCTGTTTGTTTGTTGTTGATGATAAAGATGGCGGACTTGAGGAAGCTAAAATCTAAAATCTGCTTATATCGAATTATTGGAGCAAATATTCGCCGATGACGACGCGGCAACGTGAATTAAATTTCAGTTATGATTCAGACCAAAGTGACAATGAAGTAGGCCTAACTGGGGAAAGAAAATATGAGAGTAACCGTGAAAGTGATGACAGTGACAGGGAAATAGAAGTATGTGGCGGTGGTGGTGATAACCTCCAAACTGTCAATGGATTTTCACTAGGGCTAGGGCCTAGGCTTCTGCTACTATTCTAAAAGTGTAGGCTCACCCTATGTGAAAAAATCATCTCATTATCGTAATTAGCTGAGAATTTATGTCAGTTTTGGCATAAGGGAACAAAAACTGGTGAAATCAGTGAAATGCTTGGCACAGGGGTGGTTTCCCTAAAATCATGCCTGGCAGCCAATGTGTTAAAGTCGACTGGCGTGTGTTTAGCGGTACAACACGCGCAGACAGCATATTGACGCTGGCGTCGGTTCTATACAGTACTTCAGGGTTGCCACTAAGTAGTTATTTTTATCCTTGGGAGACACTTAAAATCATGAGAAATCCTTGAAAATTGCTGTTTAGTATTTTGTATATTATTATGTGAAGGAATTATAGTTTATACAAATTTTCAGGCTTCCATATAATACGTTATGCCAGATTGATTTTCGAGAATTTAACTAACATTACAACTTACATGCGATCATAGGCGTAAGAGTACGAATTTTCTTAGAATATGTTTGAACGTTTTAGTTTTCGACATCGTGTCTGTCTATACCCGCTTGGTTTATTATTACTACTACCCGGTGCTACTGATGTTTGTTACTGTTGATCACTTTTTAGGCCATACTAAAAATGTAATGATTTAAAGTTTTTTTAATCATGATAGAAAACGTAAGATTTTAGCAAAACCCTGGCATCCTTGAGACACCTTAAAAGTCCTTGAATAAGGATATATAATCTTGAAAGTGGGGACCCTGCAGGGTAGGCTACTATACCTATATCAACACTCGAAAATTGTTTTAGCAATGAATTTGAACCAGGTGTTCACTAATCGCATTGGCAGAGTACTTTCAAGAGTACCGGTACCGTATAACGAATAATCGTGCCACAGGCGAAAATTTTGAACAACTTGGTTTTGAACACAGGTTTTCTGCTATTGGTGAATGTTGAAATATAGCTCCGTTAATCTATCTTGGCTGTCGCGTCTGTCCAACAGATGGGTAAGCAGACGATGGGCACTCCGTGTCACACGTTCCACCTTCAGTCGGAGACAAAACTCTATCGTCTGCAGACACCGGCCACGCCTCTCTTCCGGCCCGCCCACTACGATGTCAATTCTCTCGACGACTTCCCCATGGGGACTAACGCTATTGTCGCCGTCATCTCCTATACTGTGAGTAAATTCTAACACCATGTGCTTTATAAAGGATGAAGCTGGGAACCAGTAATAATAAATACAGCTTTTTGTTAAAATATACTCAACTTACAATAAAGAAGTAGGCCTACTAGGCCTAATTAATTAATAAAATATTATTTTTATGTTTGCAGGGATACGACATGGAAGATGCTATGATCATTAACAAATCGGCATTTGAAAGAGGGTTTGGACACGGATCGATTATCAAATCACAATTTTACGAATTAGAATCGGTAAGATTTTGCTGGACGAACACATTTTATTGACATGTTACAATATAAGTAAATGATAACATGACTAAAAATGCCATTCATTTTATAAGCTAGGCACATAAACTAACGTAAGGGAAATAGAAATTCATTAGAGGTGTAAAACAGTTTTTGATATAAATTTTGTTTAGATGTTTGAAGATACGAGTCACTAGTCTGGTCAGTTGAGATTTTCACTTCAAAATGTCTTCTGCATTGCATAATATGCCCCAAAAAATTGGCAAGTCCACTTATGGTCCAGAATGTAAATTTTCCATCCATAGGGCAGGTTCTATATCTGTTTGCTCCATTGGGCATGTTGACGGCAGTCATGTAGCGTTATCCACCCGGCACGTGTACTCCACTACCTTTTCAATTTGTTTGCTGTTATTCTTCTTCTCTTCTTCTTCTCCTCTTTCTTCTCTTCTCCTTCTCAAATGCCCACATTTGGCCTATGACTCCATCATGCTTGATCTAGTCAACCAGTAGAGACGAGCCTCCCTTCCCTCCTTACAATACAAAATGTGCTTGCTGTCAGACTTGGTTATTGTACACACTACAGACGGACCTGATTGCCACTGCCGGGGTTCATTGTTGTAGATTTGAAACAAACAAACGAGACGGTCTTTTAACTTTTAAGTCTGCTTGAAAAAGATTTGTTTTAATTATTTGTTTCTGATCATAAATGTGTTCCGTTTTCTACAAATCTTATCATAAATCACGCTTCACGTGCTATATAGCATATCAGCAGTGCAAGGAATTGTTATCAATTCATATTATGATGAGATTGATTCATATGATTCATCATATTTCATAATCCATTGCCGTTTCCTGCTTCTGGCAGGGTCAGCTTGGGTTTAGCAACAAAATTTTTCCACTTCTTTCTATCCTCCCACAATCGTATCTCTTCCACATCTTCCCAGCTTTCTCCTCTTGCCTCCAAGTCTCCTGCTTTGATGTCCTTCTTCAATCCTTCTTTCATACATTTTCTTGGGCATCCTATTTTCCCCCATTTGTTTCATATGTCCATACCATGTCAACCTTGTCCTTCCTATTCGGTCACTTAACTTTTCTACACCTAGCATTTCTCCAATGTCTGTGTTTCTATATTCTATCTTTTCTCGTCTTGCCCACTGTGCTCCTTCGGGAATCTCATCTCTGCCGCCTGTATCTGACTCTCCTCTCGATCTCCCATTGTCCAGGTTTCTGCTGCATATGTAAGGATTGGTATGAAATAAGTTTTATATAGTGTCATTAAACTGAATGGGTATTTCCCTATCCCATTCCAGGCCTTTCACACACTGGTAAAAGTTACTGGCCTTTTTTATTCTGATGTTAATCTCTTTTTTAATCTTTCCACTTTCCATTACTTCACTTCCTAGATAACTAAAACTATCCACCACTTTCAGGGTTTCTCCTCCAATGTTTATCTGTGCTTGATAATTCCCTGTGTCCCCTTCTCCTGGCATAGTTACAACCTCACTCTTTATAACGCTTATTTTCATACCTGTTTCTTTTATGTTTCTATTCCACAAGTCTGTATATCTTTGAAGTACCTCCTCATACTCGGACCATGCCACCAAGTCATCAACAAACAACATAACCTCCACATCTTCCATTGCCTCCATCTTTACCTTGTTGTGGATGTCATCCATCACGATTATGAATAACAGAGGTGACAACACACTTATGTTCTAATTATATCACTTATTATGATAGGGAAATACCTATTCAGTGTAAGATGACACAGTATAAAACCTATTTCATACCGATCCTTATGTATGCAGCAGAAACCTGGACAATGGGAGATTGAGAGGAGAGTCAGATGCAGGCGGCAGAGATGAGATTCCTGAGGAGCACAGTGGGCAAGACGAGAAGGGATAGAATAAGAAACACGGACATTAGAGAAATGCTAGGTGTAGAGAAGTTAAGTGACAGGATAGGAAGGACAGGAAAAAGGGGGAAAAGGCGGTTGAGAAATATATGAAAGAAGGATTGAAGAAGGAAGAAGAAGACGGGGTAGACCAAGGAAGAGATGGAAGGACATCATAGCAGGAGACTTGGAGGCAAGAGGAGAAAGCTGGGAAGATGTGGAAGAGATACAATTGTGGGAGGATAGAAAGAAGTGGAAAAATTTGGTTGCTAAACCCAAGCTGACCCTGCCAGAAGCAGGAAACGGCAATGGATAGAGATGGTGTTTTATAGCATTAACTATAAAAGCGACAAAAATAAGAATGTAATTTTTCATATTTTTTTCACTTTTCTCGACCTTTCACTTAAAATGGGTGAGTTTAAAGGTATGTTTATTTTCGCGAATTTTGGCGATAAACGGCTTTAAACGCGATAAACTTGCTTAATTGCGATATACGCGCGAAATTGGGTAATTGTGTAAAAAAAAGTCGTAAATAAATGGCTTTTCTGGTAATTTTTCGTAGAATACGTATTTTTTTAATTTGTCGCCGTGGCCTGTTGAGCTGCAGTCTTAATGAAGAAGTCCCCAAAATCACCGCTAGAGAGGTCTACGCTCACAACTAGCGCCTACTAGAATTTTGATTCACTTTAGCTACCGTAATCTAAAAAAAAAAAAATTTTTTTTCATTATTCAACGAACGACGACCAAAAAAATTAATGCTATATAAATGCTATTTTTGAAATAATTAATGCTATTTTTTCATTTTTTTAATGCTATAAAACACCATCTCTAGCGATGGATAATGATGATTATGATAAGTGACCCTTTTTCTTACTACTTTTCAATTTATATTTGCATTTGAAATAACGGGCCTCCTGTTTTTGACAAACTTTTAAAACACTTCAGCCTATTTGAAATGTCATTTTATCCGTCGTTTAAGGTTTGAGTTTCCTTTTGATTTTAGAAAGAATCTTATTTCGGCCTCGATCCCGAGCTGCCGGAACTTTCGAACACGCTGGATGTAGATGGCCTCCCTCGACCCGGGGATACACTTAAGTTTGGAGATGCTATCTGTTGGTAAGGCACACCTCTTCTGTTGACAAGTTCATAGTACAGTAAACCCTCGGCAATTCAATTCTTGTTAAAATGGAACTGGTGATGAAGTTGTTGTAGAAGCTTTAAGCTTCATGCTAATTTAATAAACAGAATTTAATTTTTAAGGGCCCCCTTTGACATTTGAATTTATTATATAATGAACAAAGTGGAAGCAGAAAGACTGGGAAAACCGGGAGAGATGGAGTGGAGTGGAGTGGAGGAGGCGAGCGAGGAAGAAGATGAGGACGTGGTTGTGTCAGGCCTGGCTAGCCGACAACGAAGATGTTAGCCCAAGAAACGGAGTAGTGTGATACTGCTCCCCCCAACCCGATTTAATGTTGGAAAAGGGGTCAAGATATATATATATATATGTATATATTAATATTAGTATATAACAGAAGTTCCAAATGGCTTTGACCTGCCATGTGTCCCTTCCTCTTAAAACATTAAACGTTCTTAATTAATCGTAATACAGTGACACTCTTTGTGTATTCAATATTCATTATTAAATATTAATGTTGTTCATGTTTCTATCAAGGCATATTTACTAAAATCTATAGACTTTTCTCTAGTAGATGCCATGGACGATGTAAAACAACTACCCACCCGTATGTGGATGTTTCCCCTAATACTGGTGTTGGACCATCAACTTCATTGTTTCTGTTATACTTATTTAAAAGTCAATGAACAGTGTTTGTTGGCTCAAGCGTTAGAGACCGAGTTTACTATTCTCCACATTATACTCCACACAGTCCCAGAAAGAACGAAATGTGTCGTGGATTAAGGTAACAAACAACTTTAAATTAGCTGCAGTTGTCATCAGCAGGTGAAAAGTTTTGTCGCCCCCAGCCCTTCAGGCTGGGCTTTATGTTCTCTATGCTTTCCCAACCTGTCAACCCTTCTCCAATATAAACTAAACTAGCCAGTTGGTCTTTTTCACTCCTAATTGTAATAATATGCTCCACACTAAATGTTTTGTTGTTGTTGCAGCATGTTTTCTTACCAAGATTCGATGTTCAAAGTGGAGAAAGTGAAGGTCAAGGAGCCCGTTTACATTGACAGTGTGAAGTTGTGTGGAGGTATTCCGCGGAAAGCCTGCATCACCACCCGCATCTGTGTGAGTGGACGTTACGAATAAGTTCTGGACTTGGTCTTCAATCTCTGTTCCCCTCCCACCTCTCATCTTGTCTACTCCGTAGAAGTGCGACTAGCTAACACTGAAAGCTACTTAGCACGCTCATTAGTAATATAAGTTTCCTTTACAGCGTAACCCATCAGTTGGGGACAAGTTTGCCAGCCGGGCTGGGCAGAAGGGAATCTGCAGTCGACTGTGGCCAACTGAAGATCTGCCATTCACACAATCTGGACTGGTTCCCGATATCGTGTTTAACCCCCATGGCTTTCCTTCTCGCATGACAATAGGTAGGTGCCAGAAACAAGTGAACCCCCCCCAGGATTGCTTGTGTCTGAGAAGTAGATCCCTATGAGAAGTAACTTTTTCTCTCTTTCGTCTCATAATTGCATCTTCCAATGGGATGATAGTAGAGACTAAATTAAGTACGTATTAAATTAACATCCACATGCTGTATCTTTAATGTGTATTTACCTATTCATTTACTATTAACTATTTACAAAAGAGAAAATAGGTGGCAAACTTTTATTGGGCAACTAAACCGAGAATTGTAATTGGCCTGTATATGCATCTTACTATCGCAGTAGTGCAGTCTAGTTAAGACTGTTGGCTAAGCTCGAGAAAACCAGGGTTTGACGCAGAACGCAGAGGTAAAGTCAGGATCACTTGGAAGCTCTATCATTTGTCCTATCGGGTTGTGGTTTGCACAAAAATGTTAAGTAAGAATGAGAAATAGTTGGTATCAAGGCACATTTTCCAAATACTGCTCACTTTTCTTATTAACTGACCGTAAATATGACACCAAACAGTTAATTGTAACCCGTGACTTGGAGTTGGACTTTCCGTACATAATCTTTGTTGTGTTTGTGTGAAGCCATGATGATCGAACTAATGGCCGGCAAGTCGGCGGCTCTCCACGGCCTCGTGCACGATGCGACTCCGTTTCGTTTCTCCGAGAAGGACACGGCAATCGACTACTTTGGACGGATGCTTGAAGCAGGTAAAGCATTATACTGTACTTGTACCCTGATGTCAATGCCTCTACCCAACAGTAGTGATATTAACTCCCTCCTCCAGGCAAGTTAACAAGAAATATAAAATATACCTGCAACATCAGGAGGGGCAGCTTAAACAAGGATCCTGGTTCGAATTTAGGGTAAGACATGGATTTTTTGTCTTCCGAGCACCTGAGTTGGGAGGAAAACCCCCTTACCGGATGTGCTGACGGTGGTGCCCCAGTATGAATGGTGTTTGAAGTAACCTTGCTGATGATGACAACATGCATGCACAATTTACTTCTTGTGGGCCCTACCATAGGTTTGCTGCTGATTTTTAGTGGCCACCATCTGCCTGATGAGTCCCAGAATGACAAAACGCGTCACAGATTAAGGTAACAAAAAACTTTAAATTAGCTGCAGTTGTCATGGTGTTGGTCATGGTCAGCAGGTGAAACGTTTTGTCACCCCCAGCCCTTCAGGCTGGGCTTTGTGTTCTGTATGCTTTCCCTACCTGTCAACCCTTCTCCAATCTAAACTAAACTAGCCAGTAGGCCTTTCCCACTCTAATTGTAATATAAAATACTAGGAAAACGCTTAAGTCCCGCCGCGTTGTTGGATGAGCGTAATTGGTGCATTAAGCTGCCATGTGTTATGCGGATTTTCTGTTGTTCTGTGAAAAAATCATTACTAAGTTGAAGATTTTTTTAAATTAAATTAAATTAAATTAAAAATTAACTTTAATTTTTAATTTATTTGATTAATCGTAATTTTAAAAAAGGAAAAAATCGAAATATTGAAATTTTCATAAGAAATAATTAATCAAATTGCGCACAAATTTTACACGAATATATTAATTCATAAAATTAAGGTTCTGTGAAAAAATCATTACAATAGGATAAAGCATGTAGGTGCTATAATTCAAAGAATTGTTTAAAAAAGAAAACAAAACGTAAAATTTCGATTTTTATGAGAAATAGTTTTTTGATTGTGCTCAAATTTCATACGAATACCTAAATTCATAAAATTAAGGTTCTGTGAAAAAATCATTAAAATCGAATAAAGCATGTAGGTGTTATAAGCTGAAGAAATTTTTTAAAAATCGAAAAAAATCGTAAAATTGCGATTTTAATGAGAAATAATTTTTCGATTGCTCTCAAAAACGTGGCAGTTCTTGGTTCAGAGATTTCAAAGGCCTCCATAAAATTTCATCGCAATTGGAGTATCGGTTTAGCTGGAATCGTGCAAACAGACACACAATAATACAAACAGAAAAAAGAAAAACATTCCGGATTTTTTTCTCCAGTGTAGTGAAATGGAATCTTCGCTTCGCTCGCTACGCTCATTCAATAAAGTAGGTAGTAGGCCAACTAGTTATTGATTCTATTGTCATCATTCAATGTTCAGTTGTTGACAATAGAATACTACTTCCTGTATATTCATTCCCTGGATGAGATTTTGTGTGGGTGAAGAGCGTAGTACTTCTTCCCGTTACATACATCAGGGCAAGCAAGACACCGGTTATTGAGGACTATACCCATTCAACCCTTTCTTTCTGAATTCTAATACCTCTGTAGGGTGATCGCCAATAGTACGACACTTGTTTCCCCCTTTCCTCCCCACATCCCCTAGGCTAAAGTCATACTGAATGTTGTAGTGGATGACACGCTCTTAAATAAACCTAAAAACTCCCAGGTGGCTACAACTACTACGGCAACGAGAAGATGTACAGCGGGACTGACGGCCGAGAGCTGAACGTACAGATCTTCTTTGGAGTTGTGCACTACCAGCGCCTGCGTCACATGGTGTCCGATAAGTGGCAGGTCAGAGAACGTTCACAGATTTCAACCTCCTGTCTGATATACTATATAGCAGGGCTGCCGTTTTAACGGATTTTATCCGTTTTTTTACGGATATTTAGGGTGCAAAACGGATAAACGGATTTTTAGTCTTATTTACGGATATTTAGTTAATTACGTTTTCTATGCTTATTTTCGTATATTTGAATCTGCGCGGGCTAATTTCGATTGTAAACATTGAAGGGGGGGCGATAATCGATTCGACTTTCGATAGGGGGCGGAGCAAGGGCGGAGCCAAGTCCTAGACTCCTAGACATTGTAGGAACTGCTTCTGCTTGCTTTTGGGAGTGGGAGGAGCCATGAACAAACAATGAAGATTGGAGCCTACAAAATTGTTTTCTTTCATTTTTGTTTATAAAGTTTGGATTATGTGATCATAAACGTGAAAAATAGAATTGGTATATGATTAAAATGTTATTAACAAGTTCTGCAAGACTGCAATGTTATTAATAAACACAACACATGGGCCTAGGTCAAAATTGTGATGCAACATTCCTAGGGCCTAGCCTAGGCGGCTAGGGCTAGGGGCTAGGCCTAGGCCTAAGAATTTTTTAAAACAGATTTTCTGTAAATAAGTAACATTTTACATTTTTATGCAATCTTAATTAAAGCAACCACGGGCGTTTCTGGCTCATTTATTCTCGTCTGTGCATAGGCCTAGGCCCTAGCAACTTTTAGGTTATGATGGTAACAAATATAAACATAACATTTAGCCATTTTCATAGTTTGATCAATGAAATTAACGTTTTTAGACTTTTCACGGATTTTTGCGGATTTTTAATGTCCTCCAACAGGATTTTTTTTAAATGTCAGTGGCAGCCCTGCTATATAGCTTAGGACTATTCCAAACTCCGGCCTATTGTACATTTCATTTTGGAAAACTTACAGTATTTATTTAATTACAAGACTAGGCCCTACCTACCAAGACATTTAACTGCCATTCAAAATATCACCTCCACTCAGAATTGATGTCAGACTTATGTATGATTTAGTACCTACTTATTACTTAATAAACCGTACTTATGTTTTAATTGAACTTTTAATCCGGGTCTGGTTGCATTCATCATCGGCTTCCAATCGAGATATTACGGTAGGTAGGGCCTTCCTAAGGAGAAATTGAATACAATTTCAGTGTCTGTGTGCTAAATGAAAATACTTTTAGTTTTTAGTTTTATTAGGGTTGCATATGATATCAATATTATTGTTTCATAATCGATAATCATTTAATCAATAACATATTGATATTCAATAATGAAAAAAGTAGTACATATCTAATTTCACGTTTTCTGAAGGAAAAATCCAAAACACTGTTCCGTATCAATATCATACATTTTCAGCGTTAATGCAAACTGACATACCACCGCTATTAAATTTGTGTCTTGTGTGAATAATGTAATTAATTAATTAATAATTTGGCATTTTACGATCACGGAGGCACCATATCTGACCGAAAATATTTTATGTTGACTTTTTGAGAAAATATAATTTTAATCACGCCTCTCTGTAGATACTTTTATAACGAAATAATAGTTTGGTAATGCAGTCAACCTTTTGATTATTGATTATTTATATTTTATTGTTGTGCATACTACCCAGCGGTCTGATTCTGTAAGATCGTTATGGAAGATAACGATCGTTATCCGGCACTTTAGCGACAATTTTGCGTGTCGACTGATTCTGTAAAAATGATATAACGATCGTTACGGTAGCGATCGCTATGATAACGAGAATGAAAAAGGTGTCGCTATGCTATCCACTGCCCCCTATGGCGGCCGTAGCGACTTCCTTACAGAATCAGGTCGATAACGATAATTTATAACGATTGATATTTCATATCAACCGTGATCGCTATCGCTATCATAGCGACTATTTTACACGATTGATATTTCATATTGTTAGTCAGTGACATTGCTTAAAAATTATTACATTGAGATAATGAGATTATAAGTAACTATTAGTAAATATGCCATAGAGGACTTGAGAGGTTACACACAGGTGTTGGCTCCATCAATCTTTACCCACCCCACACAGGTCATAGATAAACTTCAATACCAACTAAACATGTGGTACGGGAACTTTCAGTTGCGCAGCACGGGGCCAATATACATCCTCACATGCCAACCGGTCAAGGTATAACAACTAAACATGTGGTACGGGAAACTTTCAGGTGCGCAGCACGGGGCCACTATACATCCTCACATGCCAACCGGTCAAGGTATAACAACTAAACATGTGGTTCGGGAACTTTCAGGTGCGCAGCACGGGGCCAATGGACATCCTCACATGCCAACCGGTCAAGGTATAACAACTAAACATGTGGTACGGGAACTTTCAGGTGCGCAGCACGGGGCCAATGGACATCCTCACATGCCAACCGGTCAAGGTATAACAACTAAACATGTGGTACGGGAACTTTCAGGTGCGCAGCACGGGGCCACTGGACATCCTCACATGCCAACCGGTCAAGGTATAACAACTAAACATGTGGTGCGGGAACTTTCAGGTGCGCAGCACGGGGCCACTGGACATCCTCACATGCCAACCGGTTCAAGGTATAACAACTAAACATGTGGTGCGGGAACTTTCAGGTGCGCAGCACGGGGCCACTGGACATCCTCACATGCCAACCGGTCAAGGTATAACAACTAAACATGTGGTACGGGAACTTTCAGGTGCGCAGCACGGGGCCACTATACATCCTCACATGCCAACCGGTCAAGGTATAACAACTAAACATGTGGTACGGAACTTTCAGGTGCGCAGCACGGGGGCCACTGGACATCCTCACATGCCAACCGGTCAAGGTATAACAACTAAACATGTGGTGCGGGAACTTTCAGGTGCGCAGCACGGGGCCACTGGACATCCTCACATGCCAACCGGTCAAGGTATAACAACTAAACATGTGGTGCGGGAACTTTCAGGTGCGCAGCACGGGGCCAATGGACATCCTCACATGCCAACCGGTCAAGGTATAACAACTAAACATGTGGTACGGGAACTTTCAGGTGCGCAGCACGGGGCCACTGGACATCCTCACATGCCAACCGGTCAAGGTATAACAACTGAACATGTGGTACGGGAACTTTCAGGTGCGCAGCACGGGGCCACTGGACATCCTCACATGCCAACCGGTCAAGGTATAACAACTAAACATGTGGTACGGGAACTTTCAGGTGCGCAGCACGGGGCCAATGGACATCCTCACATGCCAACCGGTCAAGGTATAACAACTAAACATGTGGTACGGGAACTTTCAGGTGCGCAGCACGGGGCCACTGGACATCCTCACATGCCAACCGGTCAAGGTATAACAACTAAACATGTGGTACGGGAACTTTCAGGTGCGCAGCACGGGGCCACTGGACATCCTCACGTGCCAACCGGTCAAGGTATAACAACTAAACATGTGGTACGGGAACTTTCAGGTGCGCAGCACGGGGCCAATGGACATCCTCACATGCCAACCGGTCAAGGTATAACAACTAAACATGTGGTACGGGAACTTTCAGGTGCGCAGCACGGGGCCACTGGACATCCTCACATGCCAACCGGTCAAGGTATAACAGCTAAACATGTGGTACGGGAACTTTCAGGTGCGCAGCACGGGGCCACTGGACATCCTCACATGCCAACCGGTCAAGGTATAACAACTAAACATGTGGTACGGGAACTTTCAGGTGCGCAGCACGGGGCCAATGGACATCCTCACATGCCAACCGGTCAAGGTATAACAACTAAACATGTGGTACGGGAACTTTCAGGTGCGCAGCACGGGGCCAATGGACATCCTCACATGCCAACCGGTCAAGGGTAGGAGAAGAGGGGGCGGAATCAGGTTGGGAGAGATGGAGCGAGACGCCCTCCTCTCCCACGGGGCTTCCTTCCTCTTGCAAGACAGGTTGTTCCATTGTTCGGACAAGTGCACCGTAAGTTACCGCATCGGTGAAAACCAGTTCAAGCCCCGATAGAGCTGGATTTTTACATTTGTTGACTGTATTAAATTAGAGATGGTCCGATTCCAGATTTGACCGATTCCGATTCTTAAATTATTGTGTGTGATTCCGATTCTTATACTAACCAAGCTTAGACATAGCATGTATATAAACATAAACATGTACTAGTGAGGAAGGTTTGCTACAAGAATAATGTAAGGAATTATATTTACAATTAGTAATTCGGTCCTTAATTTATTAAATGCTGATGCATAGAAGAGTTTAACACCTTATAGTGTTTACGCTTTTTTGGTTGGAAAAGAAAACCAGAACACAAAATACAGCTTGATAAGCTGGGTACAATATACTGTATATATGGACCCTGAAAAATAGCAAATTAAAAGTCGTTATTTTTGTTATAAAAATCTTTAATTTCAGGATAAAAACTCAAAATAAGGGCTCCATTCTGTCATTAAAAAAACAATTATTTCAAATTATTTTTTCAAATTTCACTTATTAGTTATCAAATTTCCTGCACTTTTGCCGTCGTTAAGTTTTAAAATTTTGGTAGGCCTACTTCGTAGATCAAGAAGCAAAATTTCTATAGTTTGTATTTGTTATGTTGCCGACCCTGCACGACGAGTGTGAAGTGTGACGTCACCCGTATTTCAGATTCTGTTTTAGTGGCCTATTTTCTCACGGGAACATAGTAAATTCGTGGTATATGGGGAAAAATACTGCCGATTTCGCCAAATTTTGCGAAGAACAATAGAAGTGGCTGTATTTTGCCTTAAAAGTAAAAACAGTCTTTATTTTATTCCATTTCACGAAGGTTTTTTGACGGTTTAAGGGTCCAAAGTGGTTAATTTGTCCACAAAAATGTTTCATTGTCACATTCTGGAAAATTTTGGGATCCCTAAATATACACATTTTCACCTGCCTAACAGCCGTAAATACACGAGGTATTTATCTTGACTGAGCCTGCCTAGTGACTGTTGACCGCCTACCATCGTCCGGGTAGCTCGCTATCTCTCTCTTTGTGGTGGGCGTTTGCGAGACCGCCCGAGGCCTGCCAAGTGGGGCTCGGGAGTGCGTACATCGTGCGACCTTGTCGATCTTTTAAACAGGAATCGAAATTGCTCAAAATATGGGAATCACGATTCGAACGATTCCTAGAGAATCGGTGGAATAGCCGGAATCGGTTTTGGAATCGTCCCATCTCTGTATTAACATGTTAAGTTTCTGCGTCGATGCATGTTCCCCACTACGGCTTGATCGGTTGTGGTCCAACTTGTTGTTATCATGTTCCGATATGATTTCTATGATAACTCTGGCATGTAATAATATGCCAAGAAGAATGGACCCACTACACTAGTATCAAGGTTCTGTTCTCTCCAGTCCCCAACAATAGTTAATTGCCGACCGGCATGCTTTACTCCTCAAATAAATAAACGAGAGAGCAAAGTGACTGAGCGACTCCATTCAACTTAAACGGCGCTCATTCTGTGAGTTTTTGCATGTGTGTACATAAAAAATCAGCCGAATCGGTGAACAGATTGCGCTGAAATTTTGAACAGACATCCGGTACAAGTTTACCGAGAACTGCTAACAAAATCAGCTAGATCCATTGCGATTTAAACCTACAAGAAATAATAAATTGAAAAATAGGCTGCTAATGTGTAGGAATTATTTTAACGACAATGGTTTTGTTTTTGACAAAATATTTTTTGTTTGTTATTTTTTACTACTAGCTGTGAAATGCAGTGCCCAAGGTTTATCGAATCTTGCACGCTCAAGGTACCCCCAAATTCCGCTCGGAGATTAAATAACCTCATATTCGTTTGAGTGGGATCGTCTAATAAATCAGTTTTTTTTCTTATCGTTTTTCTTTTTTAATGTTTTTTTTTCTCTTTCTTTCTTTCTTTCCTTTTTTTCTTTTCTTTTCTTTTCTTTTCATTCTCCACCCTTTTTTATATTTGATTCATTCATTAAATGCATTTAATATCATTTTTATTTGTTACCAAAATTGTTGTTTTTAATGCATTGTTGTTGTAATGCAACTATTTCAAATATTTACTTAAATGTAGTTTATTGTTGTTTCTGCATCTATGTAATTGTAGGGCTGTGCGAGTACTCGAATATTCGAGTACGAGTCGAGTTCACGGCGAGTTCGAACAAATTCGAGTTTCATTTATTTTGAACTCGTATATTCGAGCGTCGGTAAAAACAGCATTTTCATTTACCGACCCGTCAAAAGTTACGTGTTTCGTCCGTTAGATAGCAGCATACGCGGCAAAGATCGTGATACACGATAGTCGAACTCCTTCTGAGGTGAAGCTCGTTATGATTGGCCGGCTGAACTTTGCGAGATCCAATTGGAGCTGGTCATACGTCACATGCGAGCGTTGATTGGCTGTCAGTTTTGAAATCATTCACGTCTACCGTGTATCACCACTTTTGTGACCGAGATGTATGTTGTTGACAACAAAAATGGCCACGATTCACGAGGAGAGAGCAGAGCAGACAGATGATTCGTAAAAATATGCGGCGGACTAGGCTAGGCTTAGGCGTAATTTCTTCTCTAAAGCATAGGCCTAGCATAAAATACAATTTTGAAATATTCATGAGATGGAACACTTGTCACAATGCAGGTAAACATTCAAACAACACACGGCGTGACAGTACCAGTGACAACAGGTAGGCCTAGGCTAGGCCTAGTAGCCTGGCCAGGATTTCTTCTGGCTAAGATTAGGCCTAGGCCTAGTATATTTTACCGATCTTAGGCCCTAGCTAGGCTTACAAACTCAGATCGCCATACCAAAATGCACCCAGCACTAGACCTAGGCCTGTACAATAGGCCTAGACCTAGCCTATGGCACCCTTCAAAACCAAGGTTAGTTGTAGGCCTAGGCCTAGCTAGGCCCTAGGTCTCCATAACCAAAAATATTTAACCCAGAAGATAGGCCTAGGCTTTAAAACTGAAGAATTTGTTTGATACCTAGGCCTAGTAGAAAGTCTGAAATGGAGAACACATTTTCTCAATTTGGAAATAAACTCGATTTAAAAAAATATAAAAAAAAAATTAGGCCCTAACATCATTATAAATTAATTTTTAAATGAACTCGAATTGAACTCGAATTGAACTCGAAAACCGAACATTTGACTGAACTCGAACTCGTACTCGACTCGAATTGAAATCTCCCGTTCGCACAGCCCTAGACTAATTAGATTTATTTAGTTGTCCTCCTTTGTAAATCAGTTTTTATAACTGAATAGGATAGACATATATCCAAATAAATAATAAATAAATAAATAAATAAATAAACCTTGCAATATTTACACATACTATATCGTACTGGCTATGTTTTCCATAGTATTGTCACAGATGGTAGACTACACTGCGTTATATGCATTTCAAATATGTTTATTAATTTTTAAAATACAATCCAGAAATTACAAAATCTTTCCCGACCAGGGGATTGAACCCAGGTCTCCCACATTTTGGGTATAACGGCGTCTTAGCCAAAACTAGACTAGGAAAACACCAAAGTCGTTGTTAGACGAGTGAGCGAGTCATGTGTTTAGTACCCGGGAACATTTGCATTTAAGTTTGAGAATTATATTGGTATAAATAATAAATAGGGTTTTTAAGTTGAGTTGGTATAAGGGCGCGTCAACTGTAAGGCAATTATTCGCCACTCTAGCCTATGATAGGTTAGGGACGCCTAAGGTAGGGGGAAGAAAAGGAATGTTACCTGGTACTCAACACATGGCTCACTCACTTGTTTAACAAAGACTTTGGCATTTTCCTAGTAATAATTAGGGTTGGAACTTAACATCGATTATTCAATTTGACATTGATGTCGAAGCAAAATTGGCTTTCGATTCAACATCGATTTGGCATCTTAAAAAATAAAGGAATATCGATTTTGGAACTAGTATGTAAAAACCATTTATTTAACTTTTTGCATTATAACATACTAACATTACCTATTTTACATTAAAAAAGGGAGAGAAATAAAAATAAAAATAAATAAACTTGATGTAAAAAATAATTTTGATATCAATTTTTTTTTATGTGTTGTAAAAATTATTGCTTTTACATTGATTACGAATTTATAATCAAATCTTAACCCTATAATAATAATAATAATAACTAGGAAACGCTCAGTTGGACGCGTTGATAAGCGAGCACGTGCTATAGCTAGACCCACATTGCACATTTTTTTAAATTTAAAAATTTACGACGTTCGCGTTTCCAGTATTATTTATTATTGCCAAGGTATTTGGGTAAACCCGTGTTTAAATCTTTACTTTAAAATCCACCGCCATCTAGAGGACCTTGACTCCTTGGGAAAACTATTTAAACTCTTTGTTGACAAATAATAGACTGCTTCCTCGAAAGTATTTGATAACTTCTACGTGGCAGTGCATTAGAAACTTCGCGCGTCTTTTCGTTGCCATGGCAACGTTACTTTTGTTATAATGTAATTTCCATCTACACTACTTATCGGATCAAAATAAAATTAACATATTCGTGACCGGACGGACATTCTAAATGATTTGGCTATCTCAGATTTTGTCGCCGTTGAGTTTGAAAAAAACTTTCGATTAACTTTAATGTAACTTTTTAACTTTTTGAACGATTTTGCCACAAAACTAATGGCATTCAATCGAGAACAAAACTTGCGGATGGTGAAAATTTCAACTCGATCCGAGCCTCCGTTCGACCGCTATCATGAGCCAAAAAAGCTGCACGACTTTCCGTTGCCATGGTAACCGTACTTTGTTATAATGTAATTTCCATCTACACTACTTATCGGATCAAAATAAAATTAACATATTCGTGACCGGACGGACATTCTAAATGATTTGGCCATCTCAGATTTTGTCGCCGTGAAGTTTGAAAAAAAAAACTTTCGATTAACTTTAATGTAACTTTTTAACTTTATGAACGATTTTGCCACAAAACTAATGGCATTCAATCGAGAACAAAGCTTGCGGATGGTGAAAATTTCAACTCGATCCGAGCCTCCGTTCGAACGTTATCGCGAGCCAAAAAAGCTGCACGACTTTCCGTTGCCATGGTAACCGTACTTTGTTATAATGTAATTTCCATCTACACTACTTATCGGATCAAAATAAAATTAACATATTCGTGACCGGACGGACATTCTAAATGATTTGGCTATCTCAGATTTTGTCGCCGTTGAGTTTGAAAAAAAAACTTTCGATTAACTTTAATGTAACTTTTTAACTTTTTGAACGATTTTGCCACAAAACTAATGGCATTCAATCAAGAACAAAGCTTGCGGATGGTGAAAATTTCAACTCGATCCGAGCCTCCGTTCGAACGTTATCGCGAGACATACAAAAAAAAAAAAAAAAAAACAAACAAACAAAAAAAAAAACAAAACCAGTGACTAATTTTTCCGGCAGAGTCAAATGGAAACGCTCGCTTCGCTCGCTTAATAAATAAATTTGTTTTATTATTTATTTTACAATTGGATCTTAAGCAAATACACCATTTTTAAGCGAGCGAAGCGAGCGTTTCCATTTGACTCTGCCGGAAAAATTAGTCACTGGTTTTGTTTTTTTGTTTTGTTTTGTTTTTTTGTTTGTTTGTATGTCTCGCCATAACGTTCGAACGGAGGATCGGATCGATTTGAAATTTTGACCATCCGCAAGCTTTGTTCTCGATTGAATGCCATTAGTTTTGTGGCAAAATCGTTCAAAAAGTTAAAAAGTTACATTTAAGTTAATCGAAAGTTTTTTTTTCAAACTAAACGGCGACAAAATCTGAGGTGGCCAAATCATTTAGAATGTCCGTCCGGTCACGAATATGTTAATTTTATTTTGATCCGATAAGTAGTGTAAATGGAAATTACATTATAACAAAAGTAACGTTGCCATGGCAACGAAAAGACGCGCAAACTTCTAATGCACTGCCACCTAGAAGTAATCAAAATACTTTCGAGGGAGCAGTGTATTATTTGTCACCAAAGAGTTGAAATAGTTTTCCCATGGAGTCAAGGTCCTCTAGATGGCGGTGGATTTTAACCACAAAGTAAAGGTTTACACACGGGTGTACCCAAATACCTTGGCAATAATAAATAATATTGCAAACATGGCCCTGTGGACAGCGAACGTAGCAAATTTTAAAATTTAAAAAAATGTGCAATGTGGGTCTAGCTATAGCACGTGCTCGCTTATCAACGCGTCCAACTGAGCGTTTCCTAGTTATTATATGACCTATAAAAGAGTACTAACACTAGAGATTTGGAGCATGTAATGTCAGTTTGTAGTACCGTAGTTGCTATTAACATATTCAACCCTTAGTTTAATTCATAGAAATGTTGAAATGGCCACGTACAACACTGTTCCTGGTTTCAGACGCTGGTGTGCAAGAGGTGTGGCAGCACAGTCAT
>JAMZAV010006055.1:0-29986 GCA_024449915.1 Sweltsa coloradensis | reverse complement strand
TTTTTTTCACATTTTCGGGGGCCAAAAAAAAAGAAGAAGAAAATACGTAAAATACCTAAATTTATAAAATTTGTCGTTTTCAAATTTTTTTGGGTGGGAAGACTGAAAAAAAAAATTAGATTCTTTTTCAAATGTTGAAACCCCCATTAACAATTACAACTTCTCCCAAAATTGCATAATTTTCGGGGGAGTCATTTGATTTTTAATAGGGAGAACTGAAGGGGCTGAAGGGGTTTTTGAAAAATGGATTTGTCCGACCGTTGGCGCTTATTTTTCATTCTTTTGATCGAGTACTTGGTCTCTTTGGCATATAAAATACGTTTACTGATGATACATTAAAATTTTCCTTGTTTAAATTATCTTAAATACGTTTTAAAATTTGGTAAGGAAGGAAAAAGCAAGGGAAAAGTTAGAAATTGTATTGTTTCAACTTTTAACAAACGTTTAATTGTTTCCCCCTTTTCTGCAAAAAAAAAAAAACCAGAAAATCCTAAATAACAAATTAAATTAACCAAAATGTAAGAAGCGGGAACCAAAACTTTTCTTATCTTATAATTGCAAAATGAATTGAATTTCGATAGTTCCTACATGCTTATTTCTTCCCTTGACAATGGACCCAACATTCCACTTGTGTCCCACTTTTTCCTTCATTCGAAAATTCAACAATAAGTCACTAAAACAAACGCAGTACCAGGTTTCTTTTTTTTTAAATTTTTATTCTTGTTTTATTAATGCCTACCGTATTTTTTAGAATAACGAATTAGTGTCCTAATAATATGTGAATAAATAATCATATTCTATTTGGGGGTGAAGATTAAAGACGTGCAAATAATAAAATACCGTAGACAATCGCGAAGTGATTTTGTTTGAAACAACTAAAAGCTACAAATTCACTCATTAACTCTGCGGGGGTCTACGCGTGGACCCGCTAGTCAGTCAGCGAGTGCAAGCGTAACCCCCCGTATCTCGGGTGCTGTGAATCATAAGCCGCCTGCGCTGTTATTGGCTCAAAAAATCTGATTGGAATACGCTAGTCCTGCCTTTTTAGTCCGGTAAAGCATCTCTTTTCCCCTCTTTTCGTAAATTTCCCCCCGGGTTAAAAAAAGCATCTTAAGTCCAAATCAGAAGTTAAAAAACTTCTGAAGTTGGCGGGAATCGAACCCTAGACCTTCTGCATTGGAAGCAGATACGCTAACCACAAGACCAACGAGCCTTTCTTTCAATCTTTCGAAGATCTTTCGAAGATTATAAAAATCATAAGGATCTTTAGAGTCGACAGGGCGTCATTTTAGAGACAACAGATTGAGTATTACGATGGTACGGGCCGTTCGGGCCAAAATTCCTATTTCTAGTAGACACTCATTCCGTTAGGAAGAGCACTGTTGTTGTTGTTTTACCATATCACAGATAATTTTGTTGTTCTAAAGGCGAATACAGAGATTATCCTATTAGCCTTTTACAATTTATGAATTTGACACTTAGTGTGCCATTGTGATGATTAACAATGATGCATGATGATGAAGGGAGAAGGGGAAACTCTGTACCGGCACGTAGCCTACTCCTTTCGAAAAGTACCAAGGGTACCATCGGCGTTACGTCCCATCCGAAAGGACGGTGTAATCTTGACAGTCATATAGGTTCCTCCACTAACCCGGACTGCCGAGCAGACGTCGAGAAGAACGAAGCCGTTACACTAGCTCTCCAACCCTCCCAACTATCTTCAAGCCCATAGCTAGTTAGTCACGTGAAGCCAAGAAGTGGTGGTGATGATTCTTAAAATATCATGGGCCGAGGATAAAAATTTCCCTGAAAAACCCCCGTATACAGACCAATAAGAGGATCCCTTAAAATGGGCAAACATAAAGGGGGTTTACAAGTGTAGAGAGAGAGAGGGGGGGGGTGAGAGTGAGTGAGTGAATGGGGTGGGGAGTGAGTGAGTGAGAGGAGAGAGAGAGAGATGAGAGAGAGAAGAAAGTCAAAAGGCATCATCATCGCCGGCAACACTTTTGGACCCTGGGCCCGTCCGCCCTCGGAAAAAGGGGAACAAGACTATCACCCCCCTCCCCCCCCCCCCGACCCGCGTCCCCGGGAGCAAATCAACTCCTCCCTCTAAAAGTAATTACTTGTTATTACTCTGGGTACGACCAGTCTAAAGTCTCGGGCACAGTCATCAGTCATCGTTTTTCAGTCGTCAGTCCCCCAGTCATCGTCATCAGTCACCAGTCATCATTCCCCAGTAAATCAGCCATAAGAATCAGTCATCAGTCTTTCAGTCACCCCAGTCATCAGTCATCATTTCCCCCAATTCCCCAGTAAACCAGTCATCAGCCATAAGTCCCATAAACCAGTCATCAGTCACAAGTCATCGGGCCATAACATCAGTCATCAGTCATAAAGTCTTTCAGCCCATCAGTCACCATTTCATCAGCCATAAGTCATCAGTCCCCCAGTCATCGTCACAATTTCATCACCCAAAAATACCAGTCACACCAAAAAGCCCATCAGTCCCCAAAGTTTTATAAAGCCTAAGTCATAAAGTCATCAGTCATCAGTCATCAGCCCATCAGTCCCCAAGTCATCAGCCATAAGCCCTTCTTTCACCATCATCAGTCACAAGTCATCAGCCTAAGTCACATCATCAGTCATCAGCCCACCAGTATCAGGTCAAAAAGTAAATCAGCCAAAGTCTTTTCACATAACCATCAGTCACCAGTCTTTCAGCCCACCAGTCTCAGTCAAAGTCATCACCAAAAAGTCTTTCATTTTTCAGTCATAAAGTCAAAAGTCATAAATCCCCAGCCCCACCCAGCCATAAGTCATAAATTCATCAGAATCGGGCCCCCCGTCATCAGCCATAAGCATCATCATCATCATCATCTCATCATTTTTTCACCATCATCAGCCAAAAAAGTCATCAGTCACCAGTCTCAGTCACAAAGTCATCACCATAAAGCCCCCAGTAATCACCAATAAGCCCATCAGTCCCCAGTCATCACCCCAAAAGTCTCAGTCACAGTCACTTTCATCAGTAAATCGGGCCCCAGTCTCAGCCTTTAAAGTCATCATTTCCAAAACCCCCGGGGGTTTAAACCACTCACAATTTTCATAAGCCATAAGCCCTCATTTCATCAGCCCTCAGTCCCCCCAGCCCATCATTCCACAAGTCATCAGCCAAAAGGGTCAATATTTCCATCAGTCTTTCAGTAAATCAGTAAACAGTCCCCAAAGTCATCAGTCCCCAAGTCATCAGCCAAAGCCCTCAGTCATCGTCATCAGTCATCAGTCATCAGTCACCATCTCAGCCATAAGTCATCAGTCACCAGCCCTCAGTCACAATCATAAGCCATAAGTAAAATCAGTAATCAGCCCATCATCACAGTCATCAGTCATCAGTCGTCATCGTCAGTCATCATCATCAGTCATCACCCAAACCCAGTCATAAAGTCATCAGTAACCCAGTCATCAGTCTTCAGTCGCCGCGTCAGTCATCAGCCCATCAGTACAGTCATCAGCCCATCAGTTCACCCAATATCAGTAATCAGTCATGGGCCATCGGTCATCGTTCATCAGTAATCAGTCATCAGTCTTTCAGTAAATAAGGTCATCAGTCACCCAGCTGGGTTTCACCAGTCATAAAGGTCCAACCAGTCATCCACCCCCACACAGTCATCAGTCACCCCAGCCCCACCATTCATAAATCACAGTCCCCCAGTTCACCATAAGTCATCAGTCACCCAGTCATCAGTTCATCAGTAAACAGTCACCCGGGCATCAGCCCATAAAGTCATCAGGCCCATCAGGATAAAGTCATCGGGCATCAGTCATCATTCCATAAAGCCCTCAGTATCAGTCATCAGTCATCAGCCCTCAGTCATCAGGCATCGGGCCACCCGTCATCAGTCACAGCCCACCCGTCATCAGTCATCGGGTCACCAGCCCCATCAGCACCAATCATCAACCCCATCAGTAATCGGGTTCATCAGGCATCAGTCTCAGCCCATCAGTTACAGGCTTTCAGTAAACCCAAGTCATCAGTCCCCAAAATCATCACCCTAAGTCATCATTTAAATCAGTCATCCGTCATCAGTCATCAGTAAATCATCATCAGTTCATCATCAGCCCATCACCCAAAACCAGTCATAGTCTTTTTTTCCAAGCTCAGTCATCGGGTCATCGTCTTTCAGCCCATCACCCATAGTCATAAAACCCATAAATTTAAATCAGCCACATCATCGCCCATCACCCAAACATCACAGTCACCAGTCATCAGTCTTTCAGTCATCATCACAGTCACAGCACCTCCAGTCATCAGTCATCGTAAATCCTCGTGTCAGTCACAGTCACAGTCATCAGTCATATCTCAGTCATTTCAGTCGTCAGTCTTCAGTCATAAGTCTCAGTGCAGTCGTCAGTCTCAGCATAAGTATCAGTCATCAGTCATCAGTCATCAGTCATCAGTAATCAGTCATCAGTCATCAGTCATCAGTCATCAGTCATTAAGCGAGCGAAGCGAGCGTTTCCATTTGACTCTGCCGGAAAAATTGGTCACTCGTTTGTTTTTTTTTTTTTTTTTTTTTTGTTTGTTTTTTTTTTTGTTTGTATGTCTCGCGATAACGTTCGAACGGAGGCTCGGTTTCGAGTTGAAATTTTGACCATCCGCAAGCTTTGTTCTCGATTTAATGCCATTAGTTTTGTGGCAAAATCGTTCAAAAAGTTAAAAAGTTACATTAAAGTTAATCGAAAGTTTTTTTTTTCAAACTAACCGGCGACAAAATCTGAGATAGCCAAATCATTTAGAATGTCCGTCCGGTCACGAATATGTTAATTTTAGTTTGATCCGATAAGTAGTGTAGATGGAAATTACATTATAACAAAGTATCGTTGCCATGGCAACGAAAGACGCGCGAAGTTTTTAATGCACTGCCACCTAGAAGTAATCAAAATACTTTCGAGGAAGCAGTCTATTTTTTGTCAACAAAGAGTTTAAATATTTTTCCCAATGAGTCAAGGTCCTCTAGATTTGGGGGTGGATTTATCCACAAAGTAAAGATTACATACGGGTTTACCCAAATACCTTGGCATTAATAAATAATATCGGAAACATGGCCCTGTGGACAGCGAACGTCGCAAATTTTAAAATTTTAAAAAAATGTGCATTGTGGGGCTAGCTATTAAACACGTGCTCGCTATCAACGCGTCCAAACTGAGCGTTTCCTAGTCAGTTACCTCACGACACAGAGGAACAATGCTCGCGTGCTGAATGCAGGCAGGAAGCACCGCCCTAGACCATTAACAAGTAACAACATCATTCATCTAAATCTAATGGGGTAATTACAAACAAGGTTGCCTCGGATAGGAGACCGTTCCAAGATTCGGTAGGGTTTTAGATAGTCTTCTGTTTCTTCATATTATTTATCAAAATCGATCTGTTTTTTCCAAGGATAGTATATCTTTGTGCCTTTCTTTGGCTGTTTCCGTTATGATTTGTATGTATATTATTATGCAATGTTTGTAGAATCTACCTGCACTGCGATTTTATAAATAATTTCTCGTGGGAAGCCTGCCCAGGGTGCTATTCATGCCCCTCTTCAGAACTAGTAGTTAGTAGTTATGCCAATGTTAAAGGGATGTCCGAGGGTTGTTTAAGAGGACTCAATCACTTGCATTCGCATTAACGACTGTGGAAAACCTCGGGGGAAAACCTTCAGTCAGGACTCAGGATTGCCGATCTCGACGGGATTAGAACCGGGACCTCCCGAATCAGAGACGCGCGCTTTACTTTCGAGCCAACACTGTCGATCGCTTCCAAATTACGGAAAAATTAACAATGTAAGAATGTGTGCACAAATTGTTGATACAACAACCAAATTTCTAGGTGTAGGAACTGAGTATCCATATTAGCAATTGAATCGCCAGTTGGCTGCAGATAAGTGGAGCTAGTGCTTAAACTTTAGATACATATTTAGAGGTAGTGAGAATGGTGGCACAGTGGCGTACAGGTGGGTGGGGGCCCCTTGGATTTCCTGCGAGTGTCCAAATTACTTGGTAATTAACTCCTAGCTAAACACATTATTAGCCGGGGTCTCAGGTCTCAGTCTGGGGAGAGATGATTAGATCAGTTTCAGCCTGCGAGGTCGCACTATTATACATGTGTGTGTTGCTGCCCCAGCCGGGCTAGATACCTGATGAATATTCATTAATCGTTTCAATTAGAAAGATGAGGATATTCAGTGTTGAAATATGTGATGTGTGGTGAGGAGAAAGCCATGAAACCACACAATGGAATTTGCTGGTTGTGTTTACTAATTTGTTTAACTAGGAAAACGCTTAAGTCCCGCCGCGTTGTTGGATGAGCGTAATTGGTGCATTGAGCTGCCATGTGTTAGGCTGATTTTCTGTTTTTCTGTGAAAAAATCATTACTTAGTCGAAGATTTTTTTTAATTAAATTAAATTAAATAAATTTTTTTAAATTAAATTAAATTAAATATATTTTTTTAATTAATCGTAATTTTTAAAAAAGAAAAAAAAATCGTAAAATTGCAATTTTCATAATAAAAAAATATTCGATTGCGCTCAAATTTAACACGAATATATTAATTCATAAAATTAAGGTTCTGTGAAAAAATCATTACAATCGGATAAAGCATGTAGGTGTTATAAGTCGAAACAATTTTTAAAAAATTGAAAACAATCGTAAAATTGCGTTTTTTATGAGAAAAAATTTCCCGATTGCACTCAAAAACGTGGCAGTTCTAAGTTCAGAGATTTCGAAGGTCTCCATCAAATTTCATCGCAATCGGAGTATCGGTTTAGCCGGAATCGTGTTAACAAACACACAAAAATACAGAAAAAAAAAAAAAAAAAAAAAAAAAAAAATTCCGGATTTTTTTCTCCAGTGTAGTGAAATGGAATCTTCGCTTCGCTCGCTACGCTCGCTACGCTCATCCAAAATATTTACAAGCAGAGTGTGCTTCGTAGGATTGTCGCTGTAGGGAAAACGCGGTGTTACTAACATATAAGCGGCTGGCAACTAGGTTATTAAAATGTAAGGGTTATAAGAGGACTCAATAGGGTAATGGTCAAGCTAATCTCCCACCAGAGCGCAGAACGATCGGGGTTTGGTCACAGTTGTCTGGACGTTGATAAAATAAGAATTTTTACGACATTTTGAAGGCAGTGCATCATTGTTGTGATGGGTGACAGATTTCCCACCAGAGTGCAGAACGATCGACGCTTGGTCACCGCCATGTGTAAGTTCTGCTAGAACCACAATGTAGAGAGTCATGTGACAAACCACGATCATGCGATCCTGGCGGAGAATCCGGGCGAACCAGCTTGACATTGCTTTATTGACGAAGAAAATCTCAGAAAAACTTTCAGATAAGATTGTCAGTAGCAGGGGTTCGAACCAGGGACCTCGCGATTCAGAGTCTCACACTTGCCTCTGAATCTACCCAGATCTGCCCTATGTGCCCCATTAGTCGAAATCAGGATTGCCACTTTCAAGGATTTTATCCTTTTTTAAGGATTTTTTGTGTCTCAAGAATTCCAGGATTTTTGCCAAAATCCATAAGAATACATGAAATTCACAAATTTTTTTAATACAGCCTAAAAATCAATCAACAGTGGGTAATAAAAACATTAGTAGCACCGGGTAATAGTAGTAATAAACCCAGCGAGTATGAGACACGATGGCAAAAACTAAAACGATGATACATATTATAAGAAAATTCAAATTCTTAGGCCTATGCTTGAATGTAATGTTTGTGAAATTCACCAAGAATCCCGAAAATTTCAATCATTCCTTCACGTAATAATACACAAAATATTAAATCGCTATTTCCAAGGATTTCTCAGGATTTTTTAAGTACCTTTCAAGGATAAAAATAATAACTTGTTGGCAACCCTGGTCTAAATGAAAGCAAAGCGCTTGATTGAGCCCAGAGCAGTTGGTAAGATGATTGACGGCCGCCTTGAAGCACCGCCCTCTGATGTTTAGAGGGCGCTTGACGGGAGTGCGGACCACGCAGTTTCAACGCTACTCAATTAGTCAATTACGAGAATAGTTTCTGTTTGGTGTGGGGCGACTCGGCCGACGAGCACGTTGTATAACAGAGATGAGGAAGAGACAACAACAAGTGTTTCCAGACACGCTGGTTCGAGGCCAGACATCGGCAATCCTGACCAATGGCGTATCCAGGAATTCATAAAAGGGTTGAACAATTTTCTCCTTCAAGGTCATTTTGGTGAAAATCTGTGCGTTTTACAGCATCACAATGACCAACATTTTATCTATTAAAATCCTGTTTTTAATCCAAAAGTTTTCTCTTTCAAGGTCCTTTGGTGAAAATCAATTCGTTTTGAAGCATCACAATAACCAAGTAAGTACAAAAATCCTCTTTTGGACATATGGTAATTTGCCTTCAGTATTGCGATAAAACAGGCGTTCTAAATATTCTCCATTGAAACGTTAAAGTTACCTTTTCACGTTTTTGCAAAAGGGGGGGGGGTTGTCCCCCCACACCTCCCCCCTGGATACGCCACTGATCCTGACTGGAAGTGTCTGGCGAGGTTTTCTCAGAGGAATGCAAGGGGTTGAGTCCTCGTTCTCATCCCTCGGACATTCCACTCGCAATCACCCCAATAATCTAGATTCTAGATAGTGAAGGGTGGCAAGTTACCTCTGGCAAGGGGCAACTTGTCCTGGGTGCAATGCATGCCCCTCTTCAGGTGTATGGAGTAAGGAAAATTGTGAAGCGATGTCCAAAAAAAAGTCAATCAGGATTGCCGGTCGAACGGAATTCGAACCCGGGGCTTTCTGAATGAGTCTCGCGCTTTACGCTCGAGCCAACACTGTCGGTGGTCAAGGTGTTCACTTTATGACTGAGAAGACGTAGACCTGCAGAGGATTGATTACATTGCCACTGGCCACTCTAGCCTAGGGGATTTAGGAAGGTGTGGGGCCCATGCTGGTCAGAACCAGACACAGATAGGGGAGGAACTGGGGGTTCTCACGTCGCGGTCGTCACCGTTCGTGTTGTCATGGTCGTCGTCATCAGAGGAAGCGTCAAGGGAAGGGGAAGTTCTACGTCGTAGGTAGGGGCGGGGGACGGGGGGGGGGGGGGGGCGAGGACGGGGGGCCCCCCGAGGTTTGCACCTATGAGGTGGGGACCAGGTGGTATATATTTTTGGGTGATTTCACTCCCCGAATTTTGTGGCGCTTAAAGCAGCAGGCAGACAGTCGCCGACAGAATGCGCGAGTGTCGGTGGTAGCACGTGAGGTAGAACTTAAAAAGATGGCGGCGGGAACCAATCAGATGGTTTGAATTGGGAAATTGAAGTTCCGCCTACGGATCGAATGCACGGCCTTCAATAAAGGTAAAAAACCCCGCCTCACTCGAGTATTAGAGTCGATAAAGAAGTTGGAAAACTTTTTTATCGACTTTTTTGTCACGTGACTACACCTGTCACGTCGCGATCCCGGCGGGTCCGTCTGAACTGCGGGATAAGCGACCACAAAAAATAGCAGTGGATGGGAAGTGAAATCACCAAAAATATATACCCATGGGGGGCCACCAAGTAAGTGAACATCAGCTAGGTGACCGTTTCCTCGCATCACCAAGCCGGCCTTGACTTGGGGGGGGGTGGGAGAGGGGGCCCCGGGGGTTGCCCCTACGGGGTGGGACCACAAGTAAGTGAACCTCAGCTAGGTGACCGTGCATCGCCCCCCCCCAAGCCCCGGCCTTGACGGGGGGGGGGGGGGTTGAGGAGGGGGGGTCCCGGGTTGCATCGAGGTAGGCCCCACGAAGGAACATAGCTAGGGCCGGCATGCATTAAACCCAAAAGTCCGGGCCTTGACTTGGGGGGGGGGGGGGGGGGACGAGGGGTCCCCGAGGTTGCACTACGGGGACACCCAAGTACGGAAACACTCACTAGGTGACCGTGTCGCATAAAACCAAGCCCGGGCCTTGACTTGGGGGGGGGGGGGGGGCGGGGGTGAGGTGTGGGGTTGGGGGGGGGGTGGGTTACCCCGCCGGGGTTGGGGGGGGGGGTGAGGACGAGGGGCCCCCGAGGTTTTGCACTACGAGGACACCCCCCAAGTAAGTAAACATCAGCTAGGGCCCTTTGCATCGCATAACCAAGTCCGGCCTTGACTTGGGGGGGGGGGGGGTGAGGACGAGGGGCCCCCGAGGTTTTTTTTTTTTTTGCCCCTACGAGGTCATCCCCAAAGTAAGTGAACACTCAGCTAGGTGGGACCCCCGGGCCTTGGTTTGGGGGGGGGGGGGGGTTGAGACAGGGGTCCCGATGTGCACCTACAGGACACCACCAAGAAACAGTAAAACACTCAGCTAGGTGACCGTGCATCGCATAAACCCAAAGTCCGGCCTGTTTTTTGGGGGGGGGGGGGGTGGGTGAGGAGAGGGGTCCCCGAGGTTGCACCTAGAGGTCACCACCAATACAGTGAAAACTCGCTAGGTGACCGGGCATGCATCAACCAAGTGGCCTTGACTGGGAGGGGGGGGGGGGGGGGGGGAGGCGGGGGGAAACCCGGGGTTGCACCTACGAGGACACCCCAAGTACAGTAAACCCCTCAGCTGGGTGCGTGCATCGCATCAACCAAGCCGGCCTTGATTTGGGGGGGGGGGGGGGGGGGACGAGGGGTCCCCGAGGTTGCCCTACGGGGACCCCCCAAAGTAAGTAAAACACTCAGTAGGTGACCGTGCATCGATAAACCCAAAGTCCGGCCTTGATTTTGGGGGGGGGGGGGGGGGGGGGGGTGAGGACGAGGGGTCCCCGAGGTTGCACCTACGAGGTAGGACCACCAAGTAAGTGAACACTTCAGCTAGGTGACCGTGCATCGCTAAACCAATCGGCCCCCTTGATCGCAAAAACGTAAAAACTTGTGCGTTGGGCTCGGAGTCGAAATTTTATTTAGCTGACGTTTTTGCTCCGAGACAAAAGCTTCTTTAATACACTTTTTGTTGTAAAAGCAGCCTGGTCGCGCCCTCGTTTGACCGCAGGACCCCGGCCCCGGGGTAAAAGGACAGTAGGGGATATAGGCAGTAGGGGGGGATATAGAAATTGGGTGATTTGGGGAGGGCAGAAGGGGGGCTACAGTCAGGAGCCGGATGTGGAGTAGGCAGGACAGTAGGTAGATATAGGCAAAGTGTCTGGTGGATAAGGCAAAGGGGCTGGTGGTAAGACAGTAGGGTGGATAAGGGAAAGAGTCTGGTGGAATAGGGAAGGTCTGGTGGATATAGACAGTAGGTGGTATAGGCAAAGGTTGGTGGATATATACAGAGGGGGGATATAGGCAAAGTGTCTGGTGGATATAGGCAAAAAACTCTTGGTAAGAAGTAGGGTGGATATAGGCAAAGAGTCTGGTGGATATAGACAGTAGGGTGGATATAGGCAAAGTGTTGGGGGATAGGCAAAAAGTCGGGGATATAGAAGTAGGTGGGAAAAGACAGTAGGGTGGTATAGGAAAGGGGGGGGTTACATAACAGTAAAAAATAAAAATAGAAAGGGAGTGGATAAGACATGGTAACCAGCGGGTCTAGCTCTTAACCCCCACCCGCTCGCATACTGGGTTTCTTCTCCAATGTCAAAAAGTGACAATTTTAATTATTTTTTTAAAATGTTGGATAACTACTTGGGTTTTTCCAATAATGTTGTGGTTTTTTATCCTCCCCCTTCCCCCCCCCCCCCCCCCCCCCCCCCCCCCCCCCCGGAGTGGGATGGCACACACTCACACCGTTTTATTTGCTAGTGAATGGGTGCAAAGACCTAGTTTTAAAATTCCTCGAAACACCTCTAGTATAAAATTAGGGGACTTCGAGTGGTAGCTATAGCGCAGTTGACATAATATAGACAGTCTAGTGGGGGATAAAAGCGGGGCCCAGGTTATGTATCGGGATATGAGCCCCAGACACTTACATGGGCGACGCTGAAGAGGTTTCTTTTAGTAGGTGTGGTGTGAGAAGATCAAGACGTCGAGTGAGGAAATACTTGTCGAGTTCTGTTAACACACTCACTCCAATAAACCCACAAAGTTGTAAATGAATTGATGTGTCAATGATTGACTATGTTGATTTCCAGTCTCTTCTTCGGGAGGTAACTTATCAATACCAGCCACCAGCAATCCCGACTGAAGTTTAATGAAAACACTAGGACATCGCTTGGACCCCAGCCTGAGGTTTGCTGACGATATCGGCGAGTGATTAATCTAAAGTTTTGAATAATAGATTGAGCTGAGCGGCAGAGGATGAGCCTCGCTCGGTTAGATTGTAGGAGCACAGAGAGCGCTGGCTGTAATGGGCTGTTAATTGATTCCGCGCCGCTTGAATGAGCCTCTCTCTCTCTCTCTCTCTCGCTCTCTTTCTCGCTCAGGTGAGGATGTTGACTCGAGGCTTAAAGAATGTTTACTCTATGTCAGGTTTCACGACTCTCACGTATTTCGGTTTTAGAGACTGCGATGAGTGTAGGTAGCAACTACACTGTATAGACTTTCGTACAGTGTATAGTCATGTATGTACCCACAGTGTTAGCTCGAGCGCTTTCGCTCACCTGATTTGGGGGGTCCCGGGTTAAATCCCCTCGAGGGCCCAATCCCCGACTGAAGGTTTTTTTCCCAGGTTTTTCCCCGGGCATAAATGCGAAGCAGGGATTGAGTCCCCCGGGAACCCTTCACAATTGTCCGATCCGCAAAATATAGTTACAGGTGTCTACAAATTTTCCATTTCAAAAATTTCCCTAACTTTTCCAGGTTTTCCAGACGGATTTTTTTTCCAGGCTTCAAATTTGGCTTTCCCGTGCATTATAACGGAGTAAAAATTGTTAATAAATTCAGTGTCGATTTCGTCGGGAATTTTAAACACAAGACAAGGCAAAACAATTTAAGAATTGTTATTTCTTATTGAGAGTTTCTATTTTCAGCAACAAAAAAGGTATTGCAATTTCTAAACTTTTGACTTTTTTACATTTCTTGTAAAATTCCAGAAAAAATATACAGAATTCCCTGACTTTTCCAGATTTATTAAATTCCCTGACAATTCCAGGATTTCCAGGTTTTCCAGTCTTGTAGACACCAAGAGGGTCACACCGGTTAAATACCCTACAGCAGGCATCCTACAAAAATGTATTTATTTATAGCCATGTAACAACTAAAATCATTTACAGTTTGTATTACATTGTTTTTGTAAACGGTAACTATGTTGCTGATTATCACAGATAACAGAATGAATGGAGTGCTCTGCTGTCAGGGCAGATGCCTCAACCAAGCTTTCTTGGTTTGTTAGCAATGACATTGTTTGCAACATGTATTTTTCAGTAGGTATACATTTGTTTATTTTAACTCATTCAGAATATTAAATTCGCTGCCTACCACGGAGAGTCTACGTAACCATAATATTTCAGAATTTTGGGAAATATTGGATTTTGAATATAAGCAACGTTTTATGTTGGAATGTAAATTATAAGTGCATTTCTTAAGAAGATGTTTTTCCGAATTCTTTGCATATTTTGGATTTTCTGTATCTCAAACACCAGCAGTAGGTTCTAGAAACACATTAAATTTCCGGGAAAAAATCAACAAAAAAATGTTTTGATTTTGTACTTTTATCAATTTAATCAAGTCAATGCTTCTGTTTATGTAAAAGTAGCAAAGTTTGATTATTCTTATATATTAACATTTTCTTTTCGGCTGATAAAAAAAAACTAAGTGAAGAAGTATCAGTCAAGAAGACAGCTTGATAGTAGGCCTAGCTGTAAAATACGAGATTATCGTCACGTGGTATAACAAAAGCCAGGTCCCTTTTTTCAGAATTAACAACTGCCTTTGTAGGCCTAAGTGATATAGAGATTGGCAATATGAGTAATGGATTAGACTTTGGAGCGACTAAATCCATTAATACCCCTTCAATTTAAATAAATTTATATTGATAATGTCAAGAATGAGCCGGAGGATTTTGTAAAATAAAAAGCTTCGTAAATCGCTGAATTGTTCAACAACGTGGAATATTTCGCACGGAACTTTATGAAAACTTTCATTCCTTGCAATTATTATTCATCGATGGTTGAATAATTCATCCGATTCTAGGAAAAATATTTGAACAACTGAAATGTTGGATTGAAACGAAATCACTTAAGTGTGAAAATAAAAAAATTTAACGCCTTAAAAAAGTCGAGAAATAAACTAAAATCGGAAACGTGGTGCACAGTGCAAGTAAGAACGTCGGAACTGAATATTTCGATCAAAACAAGTGGTATCTCATGGCTGAAGGGCGCGTCAACCGTTAGGTCATAGTGCACCACTCTAACCTAGGGGGGCGGGGGAGGAGGGGTCCATGCTGGTCAGAACCAGCCACGGGTAGGGGATGGCAAAGGGGGATTCTCACGTTGCGGTCGTCATGTCGTCGGGGAGGTCGTCAAGGGAAGGGGACAAGGTCCCCGACGACGATGGCCAGAGCTCGGCTCTATAGTTTCAGGGAGTACAATACTCCCTTACATATTAGCTGATGTTTGCTAGTTGGACTTTTTCTCTTGAATTGTCTTTTACGATTAGTAGAGCCATGCTCTGGGCCAATTCTACCCCGGGCCCGCCACCAGCAACCCTGACTCAAAGATTAGTCCAACATTTTCTGCAAATATGAGGGATTGAGTCCTCTTAAACTGACTTCGACATTCCCTTCCCAATCTCCCTTCCTCCTAAACATCTTGCTAGAGGCCGGTACCTAAATTTAAATTTTAACAAAATGGACAAAAATACTTCGCAAACAAGATTCTTCAAACAGGCGGTATTGTGTTATGATATTACTGGACATCCTGGCTACTACTGCAGAGCGTAATAGAATGCGAGGAGGCCGGGCCGGATACAGGGTAACAGTAGCAAACCTGGGGTAAAACACACGTTATACATTCTCAGACCGGTGACAATGCACAAAGCTTTTCTTAGGAGGCTAATGACAATCAGTAATAGCATCGTGAGTCATGCAGGCTTCTTGAGACTAGGGACATTAGTAGACATTAGTGGGAGGTGACTGACGAACAGGCTGACAGACAGGAAGACAAACTGACAGACAGATAGGCAGACAGACAGACAGAAAGACGGACAGACAGACAGACAGATAAACAGAGTTAGATACAGACAGAGAGGCAGACAGAGTTACAGACAGACAGAGAGGCAGACAGAGTAAGATACAGACAGAGAGGCAGACAGAGTTAGATACAGACAGAGGCAGACAGAGTAAGAGACAGACAGAGAGGCAGACAGAGTTAGATACAGACAGAGAGGCAGACAGAGTTAAATACAGACAGATAGGCAGACAGAGTAAGATACAGACAGAGAGGCAGACAAGAAGTGAGGGAGGGAGGGAGGGAGGGAGGGAGGGAGAGAGAGAACTCTATGTGGTTCTTGCATATTATGTTCAGGGCATATCTGAAATGTAGTTTGGCCTGCTAGCCTACTAAGTACTAACTGCTTGCATGCTATAACAACAATGATCTACAATGAGAGTGAAATGCTATAAGTGAAACATTATTTTATTTTATTCTTATTACCGTAAGGTGATTTGGAAGCAATGTGATGTTGCGTGCTTCGGCAGAGGGAACCATGAGATGAGAGATAGACCGGCATAAATATAGCCAGGCAGGAATAAACAGCAGCTTATTGTTGTTAGTCTACACTACACTGTGTTGATTGAAACCTTCTAGTGCTCAAGGTGGGTGGCCAGAGAGAGAGAGAGAGAGAGAGAGAGAGAGAGAGAGAGAACACGTTAATATCCCTCCGAGATGATTAAACAGAAGTAGAACAAAGAACAAAGATGCAAATTAAGTTAAAAGTGTGAAGCGAAACAATTAGAGGTATTAAAGCATCCAGGCTAAGTAACGTCAGGATTACGAGTGTATGTATTGACTCTTGTCGGGCGGGGGCAGCCTGAGCAAGGTTAGACTAACACCAATTAGTAATAAGTCATTACAAATGCAGATAAATGGAGGTAGGCAAGACTAGTTTTCACCAAATCATCACCAATCAAAATGTATTGGAAAATTATTTCAGGTGGTGATTCAATATTTGCAGCCCAACATGCAGAAAAACACTGCAATCTGTATAGCAAACTTATTTTAAAACTGTGGATATTCGTGTTGATTCCTAGCATAGACAAGACACACGTTCATTATACCGTCCCCCGCACATAATCTAAACTAAACAGTGGCGTATCCAAAGAGGGGGCAACCCTCCTCCCTTTACCAAAAAAGTGTGAAAGTGCACTTTTCGCAATACTAAAGGCAAATTACCATCTGACCAAAAGAGGATTTTAGTATAGATATACCAGGTTGGTTATCATTGTGATGCTTTCAAACGCACAGATTTTCACCAAAATGACCTAGAAGGAGAATTTTTCCGGGGGGCAAGCTCCCCCGGACCCTCCACGTGCCCTTCGTTACATCTATGAATTACTTAGTTAACCCGACCCCCCGCCCTTAATGAATTCCTGGATACGCCACTGAAACTGAAGACACGCATATGATTCCGGGAGGAAGGTAGCATGTTTCAAAGCTCTACAGTCTACAACAAACTACTATTTCCAACGAGAGAATTTCCTTCTCGTGACCACTCATCATAAATATGCAATCTTTGTTTTTCACTGCAACTCTGCGCGGTCTGCGAGCCTCGTGCAACCTAGGATACACCTAGGCTACACCAGCTACACCAGCTACACCGACACGGATACAGGTATGCAAGGAGTGCAGAGTTGAGATACCATACTGTTAGTACCAATGCTATACTTGCTCCAACGAAAGAATGCAGATGCTTGGTAGTGGTGGGGGTAGAATGAATGTGCGGTTATCTTTTACCAACGCAAGCAAAAATTATCGGTGCTAGATCACAGAGTTCCTCCGTGTGTGCAAGATCCACGCTGAGCTAGCGTGAATAGAATTGTTGAAGTTGTTATGTTGGGAAAACCATTTCGAGCCACCTGCATTCTTTCGTTAGGACCACTATATCACTATGGAGTACAGAGTTGTTTAGATGAGGCGGATTTATAGGAACTTGCAGTGCGCGCAGGAACAGGGCCCAGAGTGGCTGGGGGGCCCCCCAATTCTGCCATTAGAAAAATATTTATACATATACCAATACGTGCATATAGCATTTTCAAGTGTCCTTTTATAGCGTTTTGTAGCATCTATTTTTTTGGCCACCTTCAAAAGCTTGTGTATGAAGTTTTTTAATATTTTTATTTTGAAATTATGTCATCAAGGTTGAATCAATATCAACTGATTAAAAATGTGTATAGCAAATAATAGATACTATGTAATATTAAATGAAGTAGGACTGGAAAACCATAGTTTTAAGTGAAAAAATAGCGCTTTGTAGCATCTATTCACAAAACGCTATTTTCACGTATCTCTACCAATAATGTAATCAGGTGGAGCTATGTCGTACATGATATACAAGTTTTGTATCGTGTATTTTGAATCATTCTGCCTATTTTAAACTCACAGTAAAAAAAAACACCTTTTCTTATTCCTTGACCTTGTCAGAAATAAAAAACCATCAATCTTATGCTGTGAATTGTAAGCTCGAGATGACGACAAAACAAATTGACGCACACAAACTACATTGTTTCGGTATTGCATTCAGACCACTTTTTTCTAAAACGCACCAAATGCACTCTTAAAACTTGATTTTCAACAAAGTTCGTATGATTATGTCCTAGATCCGCGACTGCAGTAGGGCGGAAATAAGAGTAAAATCCGGCTCTGGTTGTTGCTATTCGAGGAAACCAGAGAATGTAGATAGCGCGCGCGTTCGTCAATATGGCCGCTCGTTCGGGGGTAGGCCTAGTCTAGCAGACAGCATACCTAGGCGCAATACATGTATTAACGTTGAAAACATTGTGTTTGAACGCATATTAAAAGTGGTTTTATGCTTAAAATTGAAGTAAATACAGAGATAGTATTCGAGACATTATGGATTGGAGAAGGATCGCGGGCATTTATTGAGAGAGAAGTAATTTTTAATGCAAACCACATCATCTTTGTGGTTGCACAGGCAATGATGGCAAAACTATGAATGTGTGGCCAACAGTGATGTGACAGGCATGTTGGTCAGCTGTATGAATGCGTAGAGGTGTGTGTTTCGTTTTTATTTAATAAAACCAAAATAACACGGCCAAATGGTTAAATAAAACCATATTCTCCTATTTGCTCTAAAAATAACACAGTTAATTCTATTCTTACTCTTAGTCACTTTTCACTAAAAACTTGCCGATAAAAACAAGCTAAAACGAAAACAATACTTGCAATTTAAAAAAAAAAAATCTTCTGATTAAATAGTGCTAGTATTGAGTTTCCACTTTTTTTTAACTTCTGCAGGAGCAATCACTAGGTGGTATATGCGAGATAAAAACTGGGGTGACTTATGCACGTAATATTACAATTTACTATGGATTTTATTTTTTTAAGTAATACGATTGATAGTATCACTGGTATTGCAATACGAGAAATGCGAAAATACAATAAAAAACATAACACCACTTTTTACAATTTCCAAAACGAATTTAGGGGATAAAAACATACACACCTCTTGCGTATGCCCTATACGATCAGTTGCACTTTCGAAAAAAGCATTGACAAACTATTTCACATTGTAACAATTAAGACGCCATTTGTGTTATAAATAAAACTAATAAATAAATACATTCTATTTATAGTCTACCCACTCAGTTTGTGTTCATGAAGTGCGATTCACTTCACATAACACTTTCCACACTTTTATTATTATATTTGACGTAGAATTACGTCCGCGACGAGGCCGAATGTAATGAAATCATTTGCTGAAAAACATATGTCTAAATAGAAGGGTAAAAAAAAAAAAACGACCGAACGTAGATTTGAACTGACGATCTTTCGCATAGAATTCAAACGCGCTATACCACTTCGCCACAATGCACTGTGATATTGAGAACTATTAGCCTATATTATGTTAGGTGGTATCGTCGATGGCCGTACGACGAATAATGCATAATTATTCGTAAGGCTGACCTTACGATTGATTTTATACTCAGTAATAAAAAATCACAGCCTGTAAAAGCTCCGCGCAAAGCCATTTAAATTCACATTTAAATACTAACACTTGTAGCCACGGTGTAGGCCCATTAAAGTGTCCGTCCCAGGCCAATTATTATAACAAGTGAAGGCCTAAATTACAAATAGATGTAGGTACGAGTAGGACTACTGGGCCAAATATTTAGAACTGTCATAATGATTTTATATTGGCGTATTTGAATTTTATGTAGGATATTCCTAGTTTGACAGTGTCAGGACTCAGGACACCGGCTAGACACACCAAGTAGGTCAATCAAAAAGTTTATTTTACCACAAAAATTGTAAACGTTTTAATGTTACCCCACCTTTAAACGTTATGTGCATAATATAAAATTGACAGAAAAATAACTCGCCGGTAGTATAAGCCTATTACTCAGCAGAACAATGCTGTTCGAGACCACGAAAGTGCAGACTGCAGATACACATGTGTTTATAGTGATTGGTTTCGCAATTAACAGCACCCTTTTCCACTCATTCCTCGTATCATTAGGAAATAAATGAAAGTATATATTATGTTTACTTTGATGAGCACTGTGGCACCAAACATTATTTCTTTGTGTTAGGTCGGGATATATGTGAGAAACCCCTACCTCTTGCATTGATGTTCCGAGATCAGTACCCCCGAAATAATAGTTCGCGGTTCGACCACTTGGCTGCGCTAGTGTTCCTTGTTTTCTCGAATAATAAAAAGCAAGAAACACCAACAAGCAACATGGGTGAGTTGACTTCCAAGAAGACGCCTCTCTCCCCCCTGACCCCTTCCTTATCACTGCCCTCCTAGGGTCACCGGTATCTCCAGGTCACAAGATACCACCACGCAAATATCAAGTTACAAAGAGAAATGTGCGGTTACACATCTATACGCAATCTACGACGCTCAATTCGCAGTCGGCATCATTCATCAGCCTGTTGATGGGTGAGGAAGTTTCAACCGAAAATTCGTTTGGCCTTTTCAATCAAATTCTATCTTTATCGATCGATGGCAGGCGCGTCGGAACGTTTTGAAAGTTGGGGGGGGCAAATCAATTGGTAGATTTTGTAGGGTATAGCTGGGATCTGGGGCGAAGCCCCAGCCGCCAGAGGCCCTATTCGCCGAAGGCGAAAAAAATTTCACTATACTACAGTTATTTCGTCATGTTTTAACTGCACTCGGACTCTGTAAACGATGTTTTACATCAACTATCTGCGATCTAAAAACTCAAGAAATTAACGTGAAGTGGCTCATTTAATAAATAACAACTCATTTTTTTTGTGTAATGACGAAGCATACAGGCAAACATATTTTTGTTTTACCCTCTTCTTTAAAAAAAAAAATACTAACTGAAGGCTGTTTAGTACGTTTCATATTTTTTTAAATTACGATTTCAATTTAATATTTAACACCATTAAACACGAAAAACTACACACACACTTACACTTTACTTTACACTTCACACTACACTACTTACACTCTAAGAGGAATAAATAATCTTTCCCACTTGCCACTTCGCTATAATCACAGTCACTACACCACTCCAAAGATGACTGAACAGTGAACGCATAACGATGCGACACGTGCGAACCAAATCCCAACTTGCGTCTACCAATAACTCTAGCAAATCATTCCAAGGGATGTTTGGATTAGACGTGAGTCTGAGTTACGTGTCGTGTCCACTGAGTGACCAGCACACAATACAATACGGGTGGCTAGTTATAAAGATAGTCGGATAGACGGTTCAGTCATGCATCTCATGGGATACGTCAGCCAACCTAACATTTCTGCTATTGTTGGGTTGTTTATTCCTGGAAATGAATTGTTGACAGGATCATTCGACGTTGCTGTCCCAAAAAGTAGAGTAAAAATCTTGATTTTTCAACTCTAAAATCTGCCCCCCTATGCCCCCATGGCATGGAAGTTAGGGGGGCAATTCCCCCCTTGCCCCCCCCCCTGTTCCGACGCCACTGATCGATGGCTTCGATATTGAATGGCCACAGAGATCCAAAGAAGTTTTTTACTACAAAGATATGCAATAATGATTGAGAATATTGTTATTTGTTGATACAATAAAACAAACTGAATTTGTAGTTTTATTTTTTATAAAGGTTTGTAATGACTATACGCTATCGTTTTTCTTGTATTCGTATTTATTTTGTAAAATTTAAATTGTATGAACGGTATTATATTTATATTGTGTATAATGTGTTATAGAATTGTTGTAGTACCTGGTGAATAGTGTAATGGTAGATTGTAAATAAATAAAATAGCTCTTTTATACATGGATAATTAATTTTTGTGGGAAGCCTGCCCATGGTGCAATTCATGCTCCTCTTCAGGTAACTATTTGGACAATTTGTGAAGGGATGTCCGAGGGCTGTTTAAGAGGACTCAATCCCTTGCATTCGCATTAACGACTGAGGAATACCTCGGAAAAAAACCTTCGGTGAGTGATCTGTTTATGTGATTGTTACAAACGAGTACCCGACATTATTTACTCAGGGTTTGTGTCCATGCCAAGAAGAGCCAGCCAGCCCAGCTCTCGTCAGCACAGAGGCCACACAGAGTCGCTAATGAGCCTGTTTCATGTTTAGTTTTACCAGAGAGGACACTCGAAACACAAAGAGATTCAGCTTCAGTCCGTAACAAAAATATCACTTTTTAATAAAGACAACAGATTGTTAATAAGCATAATTACTCAGGGTACAACAGGGTATGTCGTAATGTAAATACTATGTGGCTTTCATCCCATCAGTGAGACATCGTCAAAATAACAAGGGGTTGGAAATAGTTTCACTTTTCAAAATTAGCTTTAAGATTTTAAAATTTCAATCAATTTCTTCCATAGATTCCCTCAATATAAAGACAAGTATTGATTTAAGCGCCTCAACAATGTATGCACTTTTTTTCTCCGACGTTGAAGAACGTAATTAGAGATACGTGTGTATTGTATTTTCAAGTGTCATTTTCATAACGTTTTGTAGCATCTATTTTTTTGGACGCTTTCAAAATCTTGTGTATAAAGTTTTTATATTTATATTTTTATTTATGTGACCAAGGTTGAACAAGTATCATCTGAATAAAAATGTGTATAAACAAATTATAAGAACAGGCCCTATGTAAAATAAAATAAAATAGGACTGGAAAACCATAGTTTTAATTGAAATAAAAGCGCTTTTGTAGCATCTATTCACAAAACGCTATTTTCACGTATCTCCAATTAATCATACTTATATAATATTACAATAATTGCAGCTAACACAAACAATAGTTGTACAGTGAAGCGGATGCATTACAATTTTCAATAAAAATGATTTCTGGGCCAAAAATAATAAAATCAACTTGGTACATTTTTACTTTATAGCAAAATTTCAACTTTCAACTTATACAGAGCTTTAAACTTTAATTCAAATTTTAGCTACTTGCGAAAACAGACGCCTCTATATTATAGGTTTAGGGTTTGATTTGGGACAATTAATTGTTATATCAAATAAATATGAAACTAAAATAATTCCCGGTGTTCTAACTCTTAGTAAGAACCACGATATTTGGGTGACCCCGCCGCCTGCAAGGTTTATTGGCTTAAAGAATGTTCGTGAATACGATACGGTTAAAAGTAGGTAAACAAAATCCTGAATCAACAGTTTGAATGAGCCATTCCTGAGTTTGTTTTCAGTAAATAATCGTTTCTATTTTCTGTTTACATTTCCCCTTTGCCGGAAATTGTAAGACGCCTAAAGGTTTTGATGTTTGCGAGAGTTTTAGTAAGTGTAGTTATTGTGAATTTATTTTGTTGACACAAACTAAAAGTTTTGCATTAGATATTTTATGAGATTGTTTTCTATCCTTGATAAACGTAGTGAACTGTTTGTCTAGAATGTCCAGTAATTTATATTTACATCCACAAGAATGTGTTTCACTGTTTAATACCAGGAGGAAAATGGAATTATTTGATGTCAACTAAATATAAAATAAAGTACAGCTTATCATTTTTTTAAATACGTACTGTTCTTTATCAATTCGGAGTATTGAGAATTAAGAATTCAAGTGGAAACATATTCTCAATGATATTATAGAACAGAATTGTGTGATTATTTATTTGCACTCGGTTAGGTGTTTCTGAAGAATAGAATCATTGATTTAAATTGATGATTTTTTTTTAATCTACTCTGATTACAAAATCAAAAAACTTCATCGGTCCACTTATACACAAACAACGTTTGTCGAAATCATTAATATAATAGGCCTATGTATCTTGGAGGATGTTAGTTCCAGCACCTCGTGGTGCTTGGATTCTGTAATATTATTATAATTATAATATTCTATATTATTATTACATCATTCGAACAACACAACCGCAAACAAACCAACAACTCACTTCTGAACAAAGCTAGACCACCTTGGATCTCTGTTAGTAGGTAGCCTACACTCCTACAGAAAGCCCGTCTAGTACATGAGCACCTGTCCAGTATTAGACACAGTTTCAGCGGCTAAAACGAACATTCCCTAATTACTATCCTAATATCTTTGCGATTAACATATCTGCCCCGTTGAGCCCAGCCATGTTTCTCTCTCGGAAGCAAAGCGGCCTAGCAATTTGTTTCTATAATCACTGTATTTATAATATTACCATCGCACAGCTTTGTCCGGCGAAGAAATACGAATTAGGTTATGTTCTCAATACCAACGTAATAAAACGAAGATAAAAACGCTAACACCAGAGCAGAAAAATATGCAATTTCGCTAGGATTAACCCTTGAATCACCCTAGGCGTGGAATTAGCAGAGTTTCGCTACAAATACCCCCTAAACTAGAGTGTGTCAAGTATTCCGAACTGTTTTCACCAGCACGAAATTAAATAGTATTTTTTCTAATTGCGCGTGTTTCAATTAGATATTGTAATTAGATTCTGGTGGCGGTCCAGTGATTGGACGTACTGTAGTGTAGTACTGTGGATAATGCGCGAGTGGAATTGAGGCAAATGTAATTAGAAATTAAAGTTGTTTTTATACACAAACTGCTGCGTGGCTTCTGTGGTATGAAAAAGAAATAGCAAATCGTATCCTAGATTGAAATCGTGTTATAATATCGGTTGCTACAAGAGTTAATTCGTGTTATGATATCGGTTTTTCCATGCGTTATTATACCGAGCCTTGTGGTTAGCGTATCTGCTTCCAATGCAGAAGGTCCAGGGTTCGATTCCCGCTAAAGTCAGAAGTTTTTTAACTTCTGATTTGGACTTCAGTCCATCAGTTCTTGTCTTAGGAGTTTGTAAACGGTGACTTTGGAGCCGTCCTAGCAACGAAGCACATAATAAATTTCAGAGTTGTTCTGAATCGGCCTTGTTGATTCTGGCATTGATCCGCGGGTGTTCGCACTGTCCATACCACTGATTGCTATATTTCCTGTTAAAAATATCGATCTTTGGTTGGTTATCGCTCACTCGTCGATTGCGTCGGGGCCTACAGGGTTGGCTTGGTCGCTTTGATTTAAAGTCCCCCACTGAAAATCAGTTATATAACTGAGTGGGTAGACTCTAAATACAATTTATTTATTTATTTATTTATTTGTACATTCAACGTTATAGGAACATGACTAAGTAGATATTTAAACTTTCTGGGGGGGGGGGCTAGAAGCCCCACCCCAGCCTCTAGTGTCACCAAAATAATTCTGTATCATACTTGATGAAAGGCAATGTCAAGAATATCGGAGGTCATGTTCGGTTTTTATCGGGAGACGTGACGTGTCACGTGTCACACGCACGGACGAACGGACATTTGGTAGCATAGCTTTCTTCTGACTAGCAGAAATATGCCCATGGAATATTCCAGAAATGTCAAAGATTTGCCAGGGTTATTTACAGGTCTCGAATAAGGTGTAGCAGATTTTACTCTTGATCAACACCAACAGTGTTGGCTCGAGCGTAAAGCGCGATATCGGGTTCACATCCCGTCGAGGCCGGCAATCCTGACTTAAGATTGTTTGCCAAGCTCGGGCCAACTTTGTTTACAATGTTAAATGCCCATTTAAAAATACGCTTGATCGTCAAATCCAGCTAATTTCACATAACAATCTGGACCGCTTTTTGACCTTAATTTTCATCAAAAAATCTGCAATTTTTTGGGGTTGTTGAGAAAGTATTCGTGCATGTCGCTATCAGAGCACATTTTGACATTTCAAATAATTGTCTCCTACACAAAACTGGGAAATTACTACAAATTAACTGTTTTGTGTCATATTTACGATCAGTTAAGCAATATTCGGAAAATGTTCAATGATACCGCATATTACACATTCCCAATAGGACAAACGATAGAGCTTGCAAGTGATCCATACTTTTCCTCTGCGTTCTGCATCAAAGCTTGGTTTTCTCGCGAATGTAAGGGATGGACATCCCTTCACAACTGTCCTAACTCCAACATGGAGCAGGTCACGTCGGTCAGCTCTGATATGTGTGAGTGTGTAGGCCCTACCCTATACTGGGATTCTTACGAAAGTTTTTCTGCCTCAGATACAATCGCACACGTAACGTTGTGTTCTTATTAGTAGAATCACTTGAGTTATTATTTTCGTACAATGCAAAGTCTGGGAAACAAAGATTATAAGTTACATGTTTTCATTTATTTATGTGTCTATTCAATTATATAACCACAGCACAGGAACATATAACATGAACAGAACAACTAAGATAATAATCAAATTTTAAGCACTTAGAGAAAATAATTACAAAGTCCGGTATTAAACATTAAACAATTTCGCAATTTTCCGAAAGGCAATATGATAACCATGTAAGCAGGGCGAGCATGTAAAATACCATCCCTGTAATAGCTTTGGGCTGGAGAATAGTTAAGCTCGTCCGATTATTTACTGGTATAAGATTACCTACCCACAACTTCATGTTTACACTTAATTTCATTTTTTCATAAACTGTAACCAATTTTACTTAGGCCTACTGTTAAAAGTAATTTGTATAAATTAATGTAAATTATTTTAAATTTTGATATTCTGTGTCTTTAAGGCAGAGCTTTGTTTAAAAAATAAAGTTGTACCATAGTTGTTGAATGCTATCTAGAATTACATTTATATTTATATATTTATAGATATAATTATTTTTTGTTCTCTGCATCTATGTCATTAGATTTATTTAGTTGTCCTCTATTGTAGTAAATCAGTTTTTAACTGAATAGGATAGACGTTAAATAAATAAATAAAGTAAATAAAAATATGTTGTATCTACATCAGCTATTCATGAGATATTAAAGACGCTAATCATAGGTAGGTATTATAATATATTTTTAATTTCTTGGCGGTAACCTTCCCAGGGTGCAATGCATGCCCCTCTTCAAGTGTCAACTATAGGTATTTTAGTATTTGAACAATGTGAAGGGGTGTTTAAGTCTTTAAGAGAACTCAATCCCTTGCATTCGCGACTAAAGAAACCCTCGGACAAAACATTCAGTCAGGATTGACGGTCTTAGATTTAATTTTGTATCCGAGGTTTTGATTGGGGGGATTGAGTCCTCTTAAACCCCCATTCACAATTGCCCTAACTCTAATAGGGCCTATACCTAGTTAGACACCTGAAGAGGGGCATGCATAACCCTGGGCAGGTTTCCACTCGAGGAATTTACATTTTAACATGCATTGCCTGGGTTCCATACACGCCATGTGGCCAACCATGACTAAAGGGTGTTTAATATTAGCAGTCAAAAAAACGAAATAAGATGAAGACTAATGATAAAAACCCTTGGACTTCTCTTCTTTTTTATTTTTACTTTTAGCTCAGAAACGAGCTCACCTGCTCGTTTCGCTATAAACATAAAAAATATTTACACGCAATAACTTTTTAAATTAGGTATTTTATACGGTTTTCGTAAGCTTGCCAGCTGTAGGGCGGGCATCTGCTCACTGCTGCCTGGTTAGGCCCGGGGCTGGACACTACGCCTGAGGATGTGATGCTTGGCGTCATGGCTGAGGGATCCTCAGTCAGGTCTGCCTGGGGGACACGCACCCTCGCGTGCTCGGTTTAGCACGGACCACAGGTAAACTCTCGCATTCTCTGAGGTGGAATTCAGAGGATGTCTTCGCGAACCATGCATTCCAGGCGAACGTTCAAGAAAAGAATAAAATATAAACCATAAACCATAAACCGCTGAGTTAATAAATCTGAGTAGGGCAGAACTCTGTTTTACCATAATTATTCGTGTGTAATTACTTTTTTATATTTATTTATTTAACGTCTATCATATTCAGTTAAAAAAAACTGATTTTCAAAGGAGGAAAAGTAAATAAATCTAATTACATAAATGAACTTACAGTTAAGTAAATATTTGTAAGCGTACAACACAATGTAAATACTAGGACTCGGAACATCGCCTTCACATCCACAGATATAAGATTTAAAAGGTATGGACGATAGAGACTTGAAAGCAAATCCGATTTTTAACGTTGCATGTGGAAATGATTGAGACGTTATCCTTCCTATACATGGGTGGGAGTGGGAGGACGCTTCGTCCAGAGGACCCTGCATATTTAGAAGGAAAACAAATAAAATAAAATAAAATTTGACCAAGTTCATCAGTTCTTGTCTTAGGAGTTTGTTAACGGTGACATTGGAGCCGTCCTAGCAACGAAGCATACAATAAATTCAGAGTTGTTCTGAATCAGCCTTGTTGATTCTGGCGGTGATCCGCGGGTCGATTGCGTCTGGGTTGGCTTGGTCACTTTGGTTTACTGTCCCCCACTGAAAATCAGTTATATAATTGAGTGGGTGTATATACTCTAATACGACTTTGTTTATTTATTTATTTTTTAATTGGATGAGCGTAGCGAGGATTCCATTTCACTACACTGGAGAAAAAACTCCGGAATGTTTTTTTTCTTTTTTTTTGTATTTTTGTGTGTCTGTTAACACGATTCCGGCTAAACCGATACTCCGATTGCGATGAAATTTTATGGAGACCTTCGAAATCTCTGAACTTAGAACTGCCACGTTTTTGAGCGCAATCGGAAAATTATTTCTCATAAAAATCGCAATTTTACGATTTTTTTCGATTTTTTCAAAAATTTCTTCAGCTTATAACACCTACATGCTTTGTCCGATTTTAACGATTTTTTCACAGAACCTTAATTTTATGAATTAATATAGGCAGGGTGAATAGCCACTGATGGCGCTAGTGAATTTACAGGCAGCGCGCACAAGCGGCAGATGCCCGAACCATATTGATGAATAACAACTGTTCCTACTAGGCCTTTACATGGCCTTTACCATATGCAGTGTCCGATAGCGTCCCGATATAATCATAAAAATACGGATTTAAAAGTGTGCTTGCGTTCTTCAATGCACCTTAATGTTTTTAAAAATGATTGGAACTGGCCAAAGCAGGTCATGTGTTAGACGTGACGGAAATTAAGTCGGGCGAAATAAACAGCTTAAAACTGCGGGAGTTGTGAGGCAGACATCTGTCAACTTGCCTCCATATGACGTGAAAGTCGATGGAAGTATATTAAATTGTTTTATATGTCAGTGTCACTATAAAATTGATGCAATCGCAGTCTGAAAGACTGACTAATCGTTCAATAAAATGTAAGCCTGGCCGCGGCCTAGCTAGACTGGGGCATACTGGGGCCTACAGTTCAAGGGGAACTGTCAAGTCATGTCATGCCCTGCGATGGTGATAGGCCTACGGACTGTAGGCTTCTGTTAGCCTGTAGAAGTAATTTTGACTTTCTGCTCGAAATTAAGTCCCTCATGCAGCCCTAGGGCCTAAGCCATAGGTTTTTGGTTGATCTAGGTCTTCCCTTGGCCTAGTGGTTTTGTCAATGCTAGGGGCCTACAACTTTATTCGCTACCTTAGAGGCTGGGCACCTTGTGCAAAACGTTGAAACAATAATCTTACACAATTCATTCACAATAAAAACCCTGAAGTAGGCCTAGGGCCAAGCCCAGCTACCCCCGAGGGCTAGGCCTAGCCCTAGGTTTGTTAGCTTTAGTCTGATGAGCCAAGGCCTTGTCCTAGCCCATAAAAAACACAATCAAAGTTTGTAACCTACGCTAGGCTTATCACATCATTTCAAAATTATTCTACATGCTAACACTACATTCGGTATCACAATCGCAGGACATGACAGTTCCCCTTGAACTGTAGGCCCCAGTCTAGGTAGGCCTAGGCCTAGGCCAGGCTAGGCCGGCGAGGCTTACATTTTATTGAACGATTAGGGCTAGTCGGCCTTTCAGACTGCGATTGCGGCAATTTTATAGTGACACTGATATAGATAAAACAATTTAATGTACTGACATCGACTTTCACGTCATATGGAGGCAAATAATAACACTCTTGTCTGACATAAACATGAGCAAAATGCAAGCATTTACCATAGCTTTTACGTCAGCTGTGGCCAGCTTCATCAATTTAATGTTAGAATCCGCCGCTACGAGCGCTAGTAGTATCAACGCACGGTGCCTATATTCGTGTAAAATTTGTGCGTAATCGAATAATTATTTCTTATAAAAATTTCAATATTACGATTTTTTCCATTTTTAAAATTACGATTAATTAAAAAAAAAAAAGTTAATTTTTTATTTAATTAAATTTAATTTAAAAAAAATCTTCAACTTTGTAATGATTTTTTCACAGAACAATAGAAAATTCGCATAACACATGGCAGCTCTATGCACCAATTACGCTCATCCAACAACGCGGAGGGACTTAAGCGTTTTCCTAGGAAATTTAATTATATAAAATTCCCTGGAAGATGCGCAAGTTGTCCCAGACCAGGTACCCTATTCTTCAAGAAATTAATTTTAAATTGCTTATATATTCCCCCGCGCGTCGCCTGCACCAACGAACCGCGCGGCTATACTACTCTGTTACACCAACCAGCGCGGCCATTAACATTCT
>JAMZAV010006054.1:0-38285 GCA_024449915.1 Sweltsa coloradensis | reverse complement strand
TTCTAGGACAAAAAATGTAACAGTTTATGGAAAACAAAATTCAACGATATTTTATTTTATTTCTATATTAAATTTAAAAGTTTTATAAGAAAGGAACTTAGGTAATTATTTTAAACAGGCTAGCAAAGGGAAAACGTGCCCCAGCAGCACGTATTCGGAAGAAGGGAAGAACGTAGAAATTAACTCGAGGAATTCCCATCACACTTTCAGAAGAAGAAAACTGTTTTCAACGAAGTACGAAGGGATTCTTTCGAAACTTTAATTGCATAATGTTTGCGTATAAAGCTCTTCAAATAGTGAGAAAATAGCATAAGTTCGGCTAGAATCAACAGGTGGAGTTTTGCACCGAGAGTTTCTGAGTAAGTAAGGTACTTTATAGGACTTGATACACTACCCAAGACAATAAAAACACTACATACAAGATTTCAAAGACTAATCAGCCATGACCATCAGAGTATGTGCTCTTTAGCTTGTGTGATGATTAGTGTTGAGAATCACATAAATTTTCTTTTAATACACAGAACATAATGTATTTTCTTAAGTACAGGTACAAATTCGCGGAATCTTATACGTCATATTAAATTCTACTTACATTCGTCATTATGAAACTTTTGTAGCGAACATGTGGAATATGAGTTTTGAAATCATTAATATCACTAGTTTCCTGCATACAGCGACAATCGATCAGTTAATTAGAACCGTGCAATTTATTGCCATTAAATAAGAGTTTTCATGCATATCGTTGAACAAAATCGAAACTACTTCAGTGTCATTGTAGTGTATGTCTAATAATTACATTTTAATAATCAATTTCCCTGTTCTACTAGTTTCATATTTACAGTGAGTTTACCTCTTATCAACAACATTCATAAACTTGTTAAAACATTTGCAACGTGATCGTTTTATTTTAATGTTTTACCTAAAGTTATTTCACAAAACATTCCAGGTTTTAGCCATCGATCGTTCAACAGGCTTCCACGTTCTGATAACCACCCGGATTACAGGATTTATCGAACTCGCCGGGAATATCAACAACTTGTTCGAAACCAGATCCTAAGAGCCGGGAGACTGGAATAATAAGTCTGCTCACGAATTGAAACCGAACCATAATATACTTGAGTATAACGATGTAACGTGCATGTGTGTTATTTAGTCGACTAGTAGATTAATACTAATGATAATTTATCTGTTGAAACATTTAAATATCTGTTTTTGTCTTTAATTATCATTAAATCTTGAATTTTCATACGCTGTGGGTGAAATGATTATAATTAAATACAATATTTTTGTATTATTGCATAAATTAAAATAAAATATCACACATCATGACGTGAGAAAATAAGAATAGAACGATAACATTAGAAGAGTTTTACAAATAGTGATGAAAACAATTGATAAGTGGTAACATTTGTAAATCTATCAAATTGTATCTGAATTGTTAGTTTAATATTAGTTATAGGTACTTGCCAATTTGGATCTATAACTAACATATTTCTAACGTTCATATATTTTCTGTCACATAATATACAACTTGCAAGGTAGCAATAGATATATTGAATCTTTACACCAGATATGCCATTTATATGCGCGGTTCAGCAGTATAGTGCATGATATTGTGATCATGATATTGTGTGGTGTGATTATTATGATATCGTGCATGATCATGCATGCACATACATGGCTTTGCCGGGGAACTGATTCTAGTAATGAATATTGTATCCCAACAGCTCAATTACGAATAGAATAAAACATAACATGATTCATATTCCTAAATCACGGAAAATATAATACAAAGGTAGCTTGATTTTTTTAGCCCACTCAACAATATTCGGAGATTTATCGAAGTGAAAATATCAAAGGTACAGTGATTGTGATTCGTGACAAAGATTTCACTAAGCTAGCATGCAAAGTGATAATAAACAGGGTGAGATTTTTTTTAAATCCTACAAAGTTGATACTCCAATTAGGTCGAAAAGTTTGTGGGGTCAGGTAGAACGTAAACTTTTTGAATACATTGAAATAAATTGCAATAGGTTTATTTGTAAATGAGCATTTGTAATTATTAAAGCCCTTACATGTGGGTTGGCAGTGGTACCTATGTCAAGGGTGGCTACTCTGCAATTTACCCTGCGACTTTTCATGATCACGTGATACGTCGTGTTTACCGACAGTTCGTCACGAGACGTGACCGGTCGATTTCAACGTCACGTCAACTACGAGACATATTTAATCGGAAATGTGTTGGTTACCATGAAGTTACTCTTAAGTTTATGAGGTGAAACCAGACTTTAGAGTTGTTTGCGTGTTTCCAGCATTATCGTCCGCGCTGTTTAAAATCTTGATTCAAGAGCACATTGCATGCCTCATTACGGATAAGGGTGAAACGAACACGAAGCAAGGAGGCATGCTATAAGTGTATAATATAATAATTTTCAAGTGGAGTTTGTGCAAGCTTTGTTGCCGATATCTTGTAATTTACGAACATGGTATGAGGACCGGATTATAGAAACTTGTACCTACACATGTGTATTACAGACTAGAACGTATGTGATACTCTGAAGCGTGCGTTTGTAGTATTTTAATTACTGTTATTATAAATATGAAGGTCGAACTTGTAAAGCAAGTAATTCTTCACACGAAGATTGTGTTTTGTCGAAGACGTTTAAGCACACGCAGACAAGTTTCAGTGGAAACAATATATTCAGACATATTTTTACGGCCTTAATATGCTGATTAAAATATGTCCTTTAAAGACAGAGCTACTAACCATACGGTTCATTTCTTTCGTTACAAAAGCAAGAATATTATGATTCATTAGTTAATCAAACTTAAATAATATCACGTTTCCAAATTAAGTTCGTGGTCATCTACACACAATCAGCTATTGCCATGAAAAACAGTAGTTTATTAGTATAAACGCCTGTGTCAGAGATCGTTTAAATGCTTCAAGAGTCCGCATTTATCTTTCCCATATATTGTAATTATCTAGGGAAACGCCAAAGTCGTTGTTAAACGAGGGAGTCAACCAAGTATTGAGTACCCGGGAACATCCCCTTTCCTCCCCTATACCCAAGGCTGGGTCTAGCCCAGTATGGGGAATGACACCGGATACTTAACACATGGCTCACTCACTCGTTTAACAACGACTTTGGCGTTTTCCCTAGTTATTTAAATTGAACATTTAAAATGCGAATCATGTTCAAAACGTATTAGCGTGAAATATTAACAAATTTCCAAGATAAAACAAAATCATCTAATTTTTATTTCCCATTTAACACCCCTAAAAAATATATGTGTGTGTAAAAATATAAAAAGTTCGACCTAACGGGTATCGAACCCCAACCCTACGTGCGGTAGGCTACATGCTTACTATTAGGCCATGCAAGCCACGTAATTGTCGTCCCGCTAGCTGCTACTAAACAAATGCTTTCGATATTTAAAAAATCACATTTTTATTTATTGTGGGATTAAATCGCAATGGATCTAGCTGATTTTGTTAGCAGTTCTCAATAAACTCGTACCGGATGTCTGTTTAAAATTTCAGCCCAATCTGTTCAGCGGTTCGGCTGATTTTCGACGTACAGACAGACAGACAGACAGACAGACAGACAGACAGAATCACAGAATGAGAGCCGTTCGAGTTGAATGGAGACACTCGGTCGCTCCGCTCCCTCGTTTAATTAACTAGGGAAACGCCAAAGTCGTTGTCAAACGAGTGAGTGAGCCAAGTGTTGAGTACCCGGGAACATCCCCTTTCCTCCCCTTTACCTAAGGCTGGATCGAGCCCAGTATGAGGAACGATACCGAGTACTCAACACATGGCTCACTCACTCGTTTAACAACGACTTTGGCGTTTCCCTAGTTATTTAAATTGAACATTGAAAATGCGAATCGTGTTCAAAACGTATTAGCGTAAAACATTAACAAATTTCCAAGATGAAACAAAATCACCTAATTTTTATTTCCCATTTAACACCCCTCAAAAATAATATGTGGATGTAATTATAAAAAAGTTCCAACTCACGGGCTTCGAACCCCAACCTTCCGTGCGGTAGGCTAAATGCTTACCACTGTGCCATGTCAGCCACGCAAATCTCGGCCTGCTAGCTGCTACTAAACAAATGCTATCGATAATTTAAAAAATCACATTTTTATTTATTGTAGGCTTAAATCGCGATGGATCTAGCTGATTTGTTAGCAGTTCTCAGAAAACTCGTACCGGATGTCTGTTTAAAATTTCAGCGGAATCTGTTCAGCGGTTCGGCTGATTTTCGACGTACAGACAGACAGACAGAATCACAGAATGAGAGCCGTTTGAGTTGAATGGAGACACTCGGTCGCTCCGCTCCCTCGTTTAAAAAGTATAACGAACAAAGTTACCTTCCATCAAAAGCTTAATAATAACTCATCTCAGATAAGTAGTTTACTGCACTTATGATATTTTTTATTTTATTTTATTCCCAACATTTTTAGATAATTGTGATTCATTCTCGATTTGATCGTACATTAATGTAAGTGTGGCTATCGTGCATTTAAGAACTTTTAACACAAGTGGTTCGACTTCCACACTACGCACATTCATAGGTTGTCGGAAATAAATCAAAGTTAACATGTATAACGCTAGAACCAAGGATGTGTTTATTATGCTATGGCATCGGCTCTGAGAAAAGCGTCATAGCCGACGCATCTGGTTCAAATGAGTTCTTAATATAGCGGAGCACGCTGGTAAGGCAGGCGGGAAGGAAGGTATCTTAATAATTACCAGCCACTGCTTGCACCTTGGAATGAATCACCTACAACGCAACAGCTCGGGGTGGCACGTGCGTTGTTTCCACGTGCCAGTTAATAATGTAGGGTGGAGGAGAAGGGAGAGATATTATAACGTTTTAATTAATTTTCTTCCTAGCAATCCACAACTAACTAACCGAAGACAGCACACATAACCCAAGTTGTTTGTTTGAGTTGTAAGTTGTTAGTTGTTTGTCTAACAAGGTATGATGTAAGATGAGGCCTGTCAGTGCCTTCTTGTGCTCGTTTAAAGTAATGTGGTATAATGTATCCGACACTATGTACCATGTTCTCTACTACTCGTAATCATTTAAATTATTCTAGATTTTATTTAATGCTGATTTCGTTCAATTACTTTCTTGATGACAATCATTTAAATTTTCTGATTTGCACACTTGAGCTGTTTTGTAATTTTGTATAACTAAGAAAATGTATATTATTTTGTGTGCAATTAAGAAAAACTCATTTTATTAATGGTCTTACTTTGTAAATTATTTATCTTACGAAATAGGTTATACGCGAAATAAATAAATACATCAATTTTATTTATTGCTATTTCATATTCGAATCGAAAGACGTATAGGGCTAATAACTTTTTACATTTTCTATTGTCGTGTACATACTACTTCCGTTTGAATCACTTATCGGGGAAATTGGTTTCCTCTTGTTCATTTTAAAACCACAATTTTGCAGTTACCCTTCCCGGTTTCAGTCAGGACATGGATTTATTGTTAAACGAGCGCCGACTAGATTTATTGTGAGGTTAGTAGCAACCCCAATATTGTAGGCCAATTCTTCATGAACCGCCCTGTGAGTAATGTGTTCCAACGATGTGAAATACTTTGTCATTGTAACAAATATTCCGCACTTCTCTGATTTAACGAAAATATCATATATACACGCATCAAGTCATAAATATGTAAGGTTAAAATTAAATTGAAAAATAAGCATTGTTTCACGAGGATAAACTTTACCACCGACATAATATGAAGTTACGCATTTGGGATACCAAACAGTACAAATAAGTATAAATTGAAGGTATTAATATTTGGTGACCAGAATTGTTATATTAACTCTTCTAGGTCAATGCCAGGGTTAGATAACGTCGAGCTTATGATTACTTTGATAGATACAAAATGTTGCCAGGCTTAAATGTAACATTTGTATCTGAGGTGGGACGTTTAGGAATCTCGACGGCAGCCAAGTTTATTATATTAAATAAAATGACGGATGTAAAAAATTCAACTCCTCCGAGATTTGAGCACAAGTTCCGTTTCCCGGGCACATAATTTAAACAACAATATGTCTTCATTAGACTTTGCATGGACCTCGATTTTGTTCATACCACTTTAAACAATACATGGCAGTGGCTGTGTATACACATTTCATTTATATGAGTTTTTCAATGCATTACTCATATTGCTCCAACTCTTTTAAAAGTGTGCCACTCATTCACGTGGGTATAATAAACGACAAATAATTTGCCAACCGTCTATGTATCAGTGTATTGAAGCAAACTACTAGCATTGTAATAAATAACAAAATAGCAACAGAAATTGAAATTTATTGTCAGATAACTAAACTGAATTGACCATTCTAAAAATGAAGACCTATATATAAACATCACGATAGATGAAAGAAACACTGACTAAATGGGAACAGATATCGTGGAATATAAACCAAATTAAGTTTTTAGGAATTTTCGTGAAATCACGAACATTACCTACCTATGAAAGCTTACCTAAAATAATTGCGTTCAAAATAACTGTGTTGTATCGTATATTATACATTATTTAACTAATTATTTTGTATCTACAGTTATATACAAACCAACAACAAAAGGATGTTTTGATTTTCATGCAGTGAAAATAGAGATTTTGTTCTGGGTCGAGGTTGTAATAAAACTTTAATCAGTCACATACAAATCTTGTGTACCAGACTTGATTATTTAAAAAAATAATTATGATTTTTGTTGATTTATCTATTATATTTTCTTCATCTATTTTTTCGATAAAACTAAAAGATGAGTTAGGTTTTTGTACATTGCTATTTTATCTTACTAACTGTAACTGTCACATGTTTCACAAAATTGTTATTATTAACTAATAACTGGAAGTTATAAAAAGTGTGATAACTTGCAAACTAATAAACTTGTGTCCCCGTATGGCCACACATATTGCATAGTGGTAGTTGGTTTGGATTAAATGTAACAGTACATTAACGAACATCAATAAATCAATTTCATCTGTTGCCGTCCGTTCAGTTGCAGTTTTTATGCCTCATTTGTTAACATGTGTGGCTGAACGAAGCACAGCTCATGACAGTTTATCACTCGAGCTGCAAAAGAGAGAGAGAGAGAGAGAGAGAGAGATTGGCATGACCTGTCAAGAACACGTGGTTTTAAATTGATTAGATATAATGTTGTGATTATACAATGCACTCCTCTAGCAATATCTGACTTGACTTCATCGTACTAATAATTATTTATTTGAACAAGCACGGTAAAAGGAAATCCCATAATAAGAAATGAAGTTTACCGTTATTATACCACACTTATTTGAGCGATAAACTTAAATGGTGGAGGTGCCGGGTTTATCACTATTCAAACTTTCTGAGAAACAAAAGTCGGATGTCAATCGGAGGTGATGTTCGGTATTTATCGTTAGACGTGCCACACGTACAGGCCGGCGGAGAAGTCAGCACATAAAGGAGATCAATTAATTTTGAAGAATTTAGTCGACAAGCGCGACCTTATAAAACAAACTTCAATTTTGACATTTTTGCTCAACACTCATTGTGCTTCTCAATATACTCTTAACCATATTTAATTTTGAGAATGTTTTTTCCACCTGTGCCGATGTCATGGGTCGATTCAGAAACACACGTAGAACGTTCGTGAGAGCGTTGTACTGGCATATCAAGGCCACCTTAAAGCAGCATCTCCTCTTAAAGCTGCATTAGCATCACGCTTTGCATGGATACTCTCTGGGCGTATTCCTAGCTGACCACTGCAAATGCCACGTGGTTGTGCTGCCCTAAGCAGAGTCCTTTGTGACCCGTTGATGCGTTTAACAGGCCGCGAGGTACACAATTAGCATCCCGAGAGTAAATGTCAGGGTTTGTTAATAAGACAGCAGTGATGATCGATAATTACAGTGGATTATAAGTGATGGAAACAGCCATCAGCAATATTGTAATGTATGTCTTTTAATATTTACAAATACACGAGAAAATTTGTTTATTTTTATTCAAAATCGCTGTCGGTGTGTGTGCTGCATATTGAAAAAAATATTTAAAGAATAAATGTTTTCACAAAATATGTACATGGTGTAAGTTGTGTGTGCATTTATTTAATACAATCTTAGTCTATGCGAATAGAATTGGTATTAGAAATATTAAGAAATCATCATTGATTTGCAATTTTATATTTATGCAACACTATTTTTACGTTCCCATCATACACGCGTTGAATGACCCGGCACCCCCACCATCATTGTGCCAGTCAACCAATATGAAGTGGAAATCTTCACACGCGTTGAATGACCCGGCACCACCACCATCATTGTGCCAGTCAACCAATATGAAGTGGAAATCTTAACCCCCCTAAAAATTTACATTGACCAAAATTCATATCCTCGTTTTAGTCTTTTACCTTGTTTATGTTTTGTTTTTTAATGTCGATATTTCGATATGGAGTCCAAATATAGATATATTTACCCATCCCTAGTAAACATGCGTTTTAACAGGTTCTTATCCCGTATTTTACCGAACGAAATTACGTAATGATGTGTATGAATAATTCACAACATGCACATCAGAAGCAACTGACGATATAACAGTGGAAGTTATCTTGGCCTGTTAGTGATCTAGCTGCAGGGGAAGCTCCTCTAAAACGAGGACGCTTAGTATAGTCTGACTTGAGTGGACGCCTACCCGTTTCGCTTTAATACCCTTGCCTTGCCTTGTAACGGCAAATTAACCGTGTTTACTCAATAATCGGCCTCCGGGATAATGTGATACAATCGTCCCAACGCTCGGAGGCTTAAGTACCGTACAGGGAGGGCATTCACTATTCACTACTGTGCAATCCCCGTGACGATTTCAACCAATCGTTGATAAGTGCCTAGCTCTGCGGTAGGGATTTATTTACATGTGCACGATGCCGTAAAAGCTGAATTTGTTGATCAATAATTCCTCCAAATGCAAAGAACTATGTATATGAATTCATGATCGGACACTGCTGCGAATTTGACCGACTAATAGGAAGCTTCCATATGATACGACGAGTATCTCATATTTTGTATATAAGTTACATATTATGTGATATTGTTATGCTGTAAAATATGTTTTCTGCGTCCATGTTAGAAACCGTACATGCTTGAAATGTGTATTGCGTATATAATCTGAAGGTTATGAAAACATTTATTACCCACATTTACTTACAAGATTTTTTTAACAATGTAATTTACCGAAATATTAGTTAATTGATTGATATTGGATTTACGTCTAACAACTTCTAATTAATTATTACAAATTTGCCAATAATCACTTCTACCGGCATTGTGCAAAGTGTTTAAATTCTTATTAGAGCATGCAAATGTCATAATTGCATCACTATGTAACACAATTGGAAAAATAAATGTAATTGAATTAAATTGTATGTGCAAAAATTCCACTCAGCAAAATTAACGGAAGTTGTAATACTATTGTGGCTTTGATCCTCTCGGTGTATTATTGAGGATTTAATGAAGTGCTTGGGGACAGGGTTCATTAACCACGTCTTCTGATCTTTGCAGCAGTCTGTGTGTGACACGTTAAAACAACATTTAGTTCAGCAAATTTATCATCGATTTAATTAACATCATAACTGACAAAAACATACATCTAAAATAATTAGTTATGTTCGTAGATATTGCCTTAATACCTTGATGATAATGATATATTATTATTTAAAATGTTTCTTTACTTATTTACACTTTATTGTTTTGTACTCAATAGACGTTAAATAAAATATATGTTAATACAATTTAAATATTTTATTGAAATCAATCCAGATATAACAAAATCCATCTATTACACCTGCGGGACTGTATCCCGATCAATAAAATTGAGAAACAATCTAAATAATTTCCATGTAATATATTTGTTATGTTTATGTTGAAACCAAAAAGCTTTCCATTAAAACGATACCTTTCTTATTTAGTGAACCTTTCAATATTATCTTGCTTATCTTGCGTATCTTGCTTTTAACTCTAAGTAATGTCTTATGTGAGTTGTGACTGTGTTTCAATAAGGCTGCTAAAACCTTACACAGGTTGGTAATTGACGAAAATTATTTCCAATTTCCTCAGTTGATTAAATTACTGATGCGTGTTTCTTCTTTAATGTTGAAATAAAAATGTACAAATCGTGTACGACGTATTCCGCAGTAAAATACATTATTTCGGAATTATGATGTCAAATTTCTAGTTTAATTATTATGAAGATTATTTATTTATCCCCAGTCCCACAGACTGCCTGCAGGGTTTCAAATTAATCTATTTACGTTTAATGTCAACAAGTTCCAATTTGTGCCCACTCCATTCTCTCTTATTTTTCTCAGTTCGGATGTTAGCATATTCTATCATCATTTTAAGATTTCTCCCGACAATGTGACGTAGGTAATTAGGGAAAACTCAGAAAGCTCAGAGACGTCAAAACATTAACTTCATCTTAGTACATCCTTGACAGGATTACATATCAAACTGCGGTGGTGTATGGTGTCCTTAGATGAGAGTGGCCGGAATCCAAAGGGAATCCGCATTTAGTGTTCCGCCTGTTTGTCGCAAGGCGTAACTCGCGTTGGCAGATCGCAAATAGGCCTAGTCAAAGCTGCCGCGAGCGTTGCGGGTTATGATTTACACCGTGTATTTAGGACTTAGTTGTCTGAAAGCGCCTCAGTGCATTGCGGTACAAGGACCAACAGGAATGGATTAGATGGAATTGATCCCCTCAAAACCAGAATCAGCCATCACCGCGAATCAACTCTTCCTACCTCTGTATTATCTTTACATTCCGTTCCATCCGATTCAATGTGCAAAGGCTAGCAGTTACAGCTTGTATATATAATATGCATTTGCTGTGTGTGGTAGCTTAGAGACGTATACTAACTGGGGTTAGGAACAAGAAGCCAATAGAAGGCCACGAAGATTAATGTTACTTTCTTGAAGATAAAACGTAGTTAAATATACGATTTAAAAATATATTCAAAAAATTATAACATTCGCTCTTATAGGGATAACAACTCACCTTTCAAACAATATTTTAGCATTTGGTTTTCTTAGAAAAAACTAACTTAAAACTTATTGTATTTGTATTTGTATTTGGAAACTAATCTTCAAAGAAAATTCAACAAACAGGGGCTTAAGAACGAGGGCATGTTAGGGGGGTTCAAGCTCACAAGACACGCAACTGAAAAACTAATTCCGGTCAGTAAACCAAGGGTGTGTGCTGACTTGATGCAAGTTGTGCAGAAGCATGGAGAAGCAGACGCTTAAAAGCTAAAAAAAAGGCTCATTAGCTCATCATCCCCCCCTCATTAAAAAAAAACGCACACGCCTGGAAACATACAGTTAATTTTTAAATACACATATTATATAGAACGTCAAAGAAGTGAGTACATCAAAGCTGTTATAAGGTTAGGCACAGTATAAAGGACGTGATTGTAAGTAAGTACACTGAAAGATCGCACACCAAATGTTGACAAGCATATATACACAGTGTTCGGTATAAATTATATCGTAGAAATATACAGATTTATCTTCACTTCAACACATCAGAGAATAAACTAGCTCTACCCGGCACCTCCACCAAAAACTTGTGACAAATTTTCAAAACTATCAAAAATTTTAAAAAAATAAGTTACAATTCAAGTAAACGATACTTTCGAAAGCCACTCTTGTCTAATCATCTGCATGCACACTCGTATTATAAGAATTAGACATAGAAACTTAGACGATTATAGCAATGTTTCTGTATTGAGAAAATATATTTTGTGGGTCAAGTTAGGTTGTAATGCTATGCTCTGTACTAAGAACTTTTAATATATGCATGCGTGAGAAAATGATCAATGAATATTTGAAAAAATGTACTTCATGCTGAAATAGACTATGCAAAACATCTTCTTTTGAGGTTTAGTAAGTTAAAGTTTGTGGACACATTTCAACAGTATACACATATCTCACAACTGCAATTTGCCATGCATACATTGAAATTAGCATAACAATACATATAAATCAACAAATCAATACAAATACAATATAAAACATATCCACATAACGTTTAGTAGTCAGGTTCACTATGTCGTAAAAACGACTTTCGTAGGATTTTTTTGGAGATTAGCAAAGTGCCATATTTTTGGAAAGCTTGAAACGTCAGGAATTCAAAAATCCATGTTTACATTTGCTCAGATGTTCGTATGGCCGCCATTTTGGATAATCAAAATGGCCGCCCGAAAATATTAATTTAACTATATCTCGGCTTCCAAGTGACATAGAAAGTTCATATAAAATGCTCTTACTATGTTTTAACACCAAGAATATTAAAATCAAAGTTAAAATTTGTAAAAATGCAGCACGGCTGCCATTTTGAATTTAAACTATGGCTGACCCTAAAATTCAAATTTCACTATAATTAAGCTTCCAATTGACATAGAGAGTTCATGTTAGTTGTTACTACAATGTATTTACACCAGCAATATATTATTAAATGTTTACATTTGCATAGATGCCTCTATGGTCGTTTTTTTGGACTTTAAAAATTGGCGACCAGAAATAAAACTTGCTTGATAGCTCGACATGTAATTGTCTAAGAACGTTGGTGAAAAAGGCTCTTCATTTGAGTTAATATCATAAATAACCATAAATCCCTACTAAAAATTGCTTACATGCCCATATCGCCGCCATTTTGGATTTTAAAATGACCACCGTCAAACGAGAATTTCATGATATCTCGGCTTCCAAGTGACATAGAAGGTAAATGTTAGATTCTTCTTCTATGTTATAACATCAGGAAGATGAAATTTATATTTAAATTTGCAGACAAGTCAATTGTGTTGCCATGGCCGCCATTTTGGATTTTAAAATGGCGTCCGATAGTAGGAATAACGTGAATTTTAGCTTTTATTTGTTTTTGATAGATGATTTAACATGCAGTTTTTACATAAGAATAAATTAATTTATCTTTTCATTTGCACAAATCATTTAGGTTGGTGCTACATGATGTGAATAGGGCATAGAGAAATTGGATCGTTTACGAAGAGCAGACAGTGGCCCAATTACCGACTTGCAGCAACGTCTGTCCTATTGCTGTTGAAAGGGACATGTTGTACAAGTTCATCACAAATGCATGTGTACCACAAGAGTGTGTTCAGAATATCTTGAATGCTGATGAAACTGGTTAGAAACTTTATTAAAGCTACGTCCCTGAACGCATCAATGGAGATGTCAGCCTGTGGGCCCCAGTCAAAAAAAGAACAAGATGTACATGTCTGGAAGCAAAACAGCAATTGATAAAGCTTTGTAACTAGACAGTTGACCTGCGACTGCGGGAAACCAAAAATCTATATGATCACCTGATGGTTTTGAGCTGATCCAACAGAGATAAATTGACCAAAAGAATGCTGTTGGTAACTTTGAGTTTAAATTAACTCCGAGAGCACTTTTTGCTCCAGATGGGTCAATGTTTCCACGTAATGACAAATCTAAGCTGATACAATATCTTCATAAGTTGGCAAATACTGACGAAAGCAATAATCAGACAGAAACTCCAGGAACCAGTGTGCAACGACCCTTTTCATCAACAAATCCGAGAATCACCGTTGTTGACGGAATGGTTCTTCTCCAGAAAATGACGGGAAAAGTAGGTATACTCAAAACAGTAAGAAATCTTGCACAAAGTTTCAACGAAAGGATTACAAATTTGATATCAACGAACTGATATTCTTCACTCCTGATACAGATATTTTGGTTCTGGCTCTCGCAAACTATGACAAGCTGTGCAAAAAACGCTACACTCGATGGTATCCGGTATGGTGGACATAGAACCAATCAGGAGAGCTTTAGGCACGGACAAAGCGCAAGCTTTATACCTATATTCCACGCGTTCACTGAAGCGGACAACGTTGGGAAGTTCTCAGGAATAGGTTACACCAAATGGTTTCAACTGTACTTGAACGCTGATGAAACCGTCCATGGAAGGTGATCTTCAGTAGGAGGTGAAAGACAAACTGGGAAACTTTGTTTGCTCAATGTACTGTCCGAAAAGTCTACATCAGAAGCATACCTGATCTAAGTTGGCATCTGTTCTGCAAACAACTCGCAGAATGAGAAAGCAAGAAGTTACCACCTACATTTTTTGCACTCGAAGAACACATCAAGCGCGTGCAGATACAAAGCCAGGTATGGTGTCAAGCCACAGTCATGCAGCAACAGCTTATTGACCCCTCAAAATTCAGTAACTGTAAGGATACAGATGGAGATGCTGCCAGTTACTACAAAGGTTCTTCAGCACCACAGGCTATCATCGAGTTGGTCAGATGCCAATGCAAAACCAACTGCTCCACGCAAGATGTTCATGTAGAGAAAGAATAACTTACCATGTACAGAACTTTGATTGTGGGACACCGAATGCGAAAATGACGATGACGGCAGCATTGTTATTGCTGACAGTGACAGTGATGAAGATGAGGTCTAGTGTAATAAAGATAAAGAAGATAATGTTTTCTCAATGCAAATAATTTCATAATTTCACATATACTTAAAATATAATTCATAGCTTTTAACTTCTGAAAAGTATGACTAAAAATACTGCGATCAGTACCTTACATTTCATTCTCCTTACTTTTGTGCTACAAATAAATTCAACTACCACTAAACTACTAAAAATTAACTACTACTACTACTACTACTACTACTACTACTACTACTACTACTACTACTACTACTACTACTACTACTACTACTACTACTACTACTACTACTACTACTACTACTACTACTACTACTACTACTACTACTACTACTAGTATTTTATATTAATCCAATCATTTGTAAATTCCAGTAGTCCGACAAAATGAAATCATCACTTTAAATGAACTGTGCAAAATATGTAAACTTCAAGATTCCTTTTCTTGATGTTGAAACATATGCTTGTTCTTTAAAATTTTGATGATAAAGGGAGGCCATTTTTAATTCAAAGTGCCAGCTTCAGAGTAATCTATGTAGATGCAGGCGTAGATTAATATATTCCAGATTTTAAAACGTACAAAGAGAGATTTACGTTATTCATACGTATTGGACGCCATTTTTAAATCCAAAATGGCGGCCATGGCAACACAATTGGCTTGTCATGCCAATTTAAATATAAATTTCATTTCCCTGATGTTATAACATAGAAGAAGAATTTTAAATTAACCTTCTTTGTCACTTGGAAGCCGAGATATCATGAAATTCTCGTTTGACGGTGGTCATTTTAAAATCCAAAATGGCGGCGATATGGGCATGTAAGCAATTTTTAGTAGGGATTTATGGTTATTTATGATATTAACTCAAATGAAGAGCCTTTTTCACCAACGTTCTTAGACAATTACATGTCGAGCTATCAAGCAAGTTTTATTTCTGGTCGCCAATTTTTAAAGTCCAAAAAAACGACCATAGAAGCATCTATGCAAATGTAAACATTTAATAATATATTGCTGGTGTAAATACATTGTAGTAACAACTAACATGAATTCTCTATGTCAATTGGCAGCTTAATTATAGTGAAATTTGAATTTTAGGGTCAGCCATAGTTTAAATTCAAAATGGCAGCCGTGCTGCATATTTACAAATTTTTACTTTGATTTTAATATTCTTGGTGTTAAAACATAGTAAGAGCATTTTATATGAACTTTCTATGTCACTTGGAAGCCGAGATATAGTTAAATTAATATTTTCGGGCGGCCATTTTGATTATCCAAAATGGCGGCCATACGAACATCTGAGCAAATGTAAACATGGATTTTTGAATTCCTGACGTTTCAAGCTTTCCAAAAATATGGCACTTTGCAAATCTCCAAAAAAATCCCACGAAAATACATAGTGAACCTGACTATAGTGTTGTACGTATGTTTGAGTGGGAGTGAATGTGTAAAGAGTAAATATTGTTAGCTTTCATATTCTATCGGATTCTAATAATATAGGTTTCAAACGTAACAACTGGATATCACTTGATATCTGTAGGTCCGTAAGAAATTGAACCGAATCTCAAGAGGCCAATCTCAGAAGGTTTAGCAATTGACCAATAACCATCAACCTGTTTCCCGCTATTAGCAAGCTCAAAGCGCAGAATTAGTCTATTCGATTAATATTATCTAGTTACAGTTTTACTAGTTCTACTTACGAACCATTAAGTCAAATGAATTACGCTATAGTTTGTGTCCAGTGGTGACCGTTCGGCCAAGCGGCGCCTCAGTTACAAACTTGCCTTCGGTAGCATAGAGTTTCCACGGCATTTTGTAGTCAGAGTTCATATACATGGTACTACTTTCTGTTCTGTGCCTGTAGAATATATTGCCTGTGTTATCCTCATAAATATAAACCATGAGTAAGTGATACAATTCTTCAAAGGGTAATGTTGTTAGTGGGAAATTGTCTTGTAGTTGGTAACAAAAAAAGTTGTGTCTGTGTGTTTTTAAATTATTTATGGGTTCTAAAGCTGCCAACAAATATGAAAAATGTACACCAAAACCACGTGATACGCTCTAACGCTGTATACTTTTATTGTATGTTTTCCCACATGCTTGTCATATGGAAGATGGAACAGAATTAAACTCTCATATCACGATGTCAATCTTTGTAACCATTTGCAAAATGCAAAATTGCAAATGGCAAAAATTTGCTTCAAATCAACTCTCAATCGCCCATATATACAATTTGTGTGTATGTACTTTTCTATTAATTACATTTAACACTTTTGAACACAGATAAGTAATTTCACAATCAACAAAATCAACAAACAAATTTACCTTAATCTAATGAAAAGTCTAAGTTTTTCCGTAAATGAGATTTTACACTATTGAATTCGTAATAAATTAGAGTTGAATTTTAATCACGTTCAACTATTTGATATCTGTTATCTTTTTAGGCGAATAATTGAAGTCTTTGATCCCCGAATAAAATACATATGTTTCTCGTTTGCTTGTATTACCAACAGTAAAGGCATCATAATTTCAAACTTTATTCCTAGTAATAATTTGCATGCTTTTAATACTAGGAAAACGCTTAAGTCCCGCCGCGTTGTTGGATGAGCGTAATTGGTGCATTGACCTGCCATGTGTTATGCAGATTTTCTGTTGTTTTGTGAAAAAATTATTACTTAGTCGATTTTTTTAAAATTAAATTAAATTAAATAAAAAATTAACTTTATTCTTTTATTTTTTCTTAATCGTAATTTTTAAAAAAGAAAAAAATCGTAAAATTGCTATTTTCATAACAAATAATTATTCGATTGCGCTCAAATTTAACACGAATATAATAATTCATAAAATTAAGGTTCTGTAAAAAAATCATTACAATAGGATAAAGCATGTAGGTGTTATAAGTGAAAGAATTGTTAAAAAAAATAAAAAAAAAAACGTAAAATTTCGATTTTCATGAGAAATAATTTTTCGATTGTTCTAAAATTTTCACACGAATATCTTAATTCATAAAATTAAGGTTCTGTAAAAAAATTATTAAAATCGGATTAAGCATGTAGATGTTATAAGTCGAAGAAATTTTTTAAAAATCGAAAGAAATCGTAAATTTGCGATTTTCATTAGAAATAATTTTCGATTGCGCTCAAAAACGTGGCAGTTCTAAGTTCAGAGATTTCGAAGGTCTCCTAAAAATTTCATCGCAATCGGAGTATCGGTTTAGCCGGAATCGTGTGGACAAACAGACAAAAAAAAAAAAAAAAAAAAATCCGGATTTTTTTCTCCAGTGTAGTGAAAAGGAATCTTCGCTTCGCTCATCCAACAATCCGTTTAATAATGTGGTATCGCGACTTTCTGGAAGCAGCTTCCGTACTCTACGGCACACTTATAAAACTTTCATCCGTCCCCTCTTTGAATACGCGGCCCCCGCGCTGACTCCCGTCTTTGGAGGATGTCTCCAGCTATATTTCTCACTGGAGCGAAGGATCCTTCGCTGCATCGCGCGGCTTCCTCCGATGACGCGGAATGAAGACGTGTATACGCAAACCGGCGTCGGTGGTATCAGCTTTCGACTCGACACCCTCGCAGGGGCTTACGTGCAACGTCTTCACGCAGGCGGCAGGAATGATCTTCACGACCTCGTTCGCGTCCTCAACCCTTCAGACTCTACCCCGCTTCAAGTACCCTTATCCGCCTTTTGGCTTTCAATTCGTCTAACTCTATAAAATGTCATGTTATCTTGTTGTCTTTCATGTAATGTTAAACTTGTAACACTGTAATCACTGTGTTAGGCTACAGAGGCCACAATTGCCCTGCATTAGCCTTCCTGCCCTATGGGCAGGTAAAATTCAATAAAAATAAATAAAATTCCAATTGTCAGTTTGTTTGGGCTATAATAGTAAACACTCAATAGTTGATACACGTCAATGTTTTACCTTTTCTTAAGTTTCTTATGTGTCTAAATGATTAACATATTATATGTGTGCACTCTGACGGAATTTTACACAGTTACTATAGGCTATATTTGCAACATACACTTGCATAATATTGCATTATGTTTACGTTTACTTCCTAGATAGTCAAATAATTTTTTTATATTTATTTTAACGCAAAATTAAAAATATTTGTAAATAATTTAAATGATCACATTAATTGGTTATGATTTGACGAATTATTTTAAAGTATATTTAAAGTAAATATCAGATAAAAGAGACCTAGTAAGTAATTAAGTTTTTATTTCATGGAATGGCTAAGATGTGAGTAAAGATTTATTAGAAAAAAATTATTGACTAGTTTCAACAGAAGCTTAGCCTATAACTAATAAAGAAAAGACACAATTCATACCTGAAAGCGATAGCTTTTACTTTTGTTTGCCAAATAAAGTATGCACATTTTTCTTCCGAACTATCATAAAACGTCACTCTTCAACCTCCTGCCTGGAATAATTTCAAAGTTCCTTTATAAACCCGTCACTTGACTTTCACATCAACCGAAGTCACCCACGAAACTAAAATTGCTTCCACGCTCGAAAGTACCCATTAGGGTGCTATCTTTTCGTTATACAGATATGCAGACAGTATCTGAGAATAAAAATATAGTATTCTTTTCTATTTTCCTAGCAATTCTTGTGACGGATTTGGATTTACTAAAACATTTCTTCATTTCGCAAAATAATGCAACTTATGTTGCTTTACAAGTGTCGTAGGATTGAACATCAAATAAGACACAACACAGCCATGGAATTTGTTCACTGCAGAAAATAATTATATTTCTCTTTACTTATGATTATTAACCTAAGCAAAAACGGTATATTGGTAAATATAATTAAATAAATGCTTAGTGAAGGATGGACACTAAAATTTGAAGCTAGAATGTATACGTTTATTGGGAAGTGCAGAATTAGTCTTTGTGACCACTCACGTGTATAGGATATAATTTGTGATACCGTTATTCGCATTCCTTCTCACTCACGAGAAGCATTGATACGTCGACCTATAGGAATAGATCATAATATGACCTCTATCACCAAAACTAAATTGTTTTTCGAGGCATCGACTCTAGATATTGTACCTTTTACCAAACCTTGCATCTTATATATTTTCCAAATCAAACTTCTCTCGTTTATATATCTGAGAGTTAATTTTTTTTAATTTACAGGCTGGAGACGACGCCATTGCAACACCCGTCTTGAATTTGAAAAAAACAGTCTGGTAAGTAAAGTAGGCCCATGATGGATAACTACATTCTTGTGTCTTGCTTCTCTACTCTTTCCATTGTAGATTCTCTATAAAAAAAATCAAAGTCTCGTGTCGCAATACTACGCCATCTTTGAGCCATATTCTTTATTCTCTCATTAAATGAACGGTTACATAAGCTACCAGTTAGTTAAAATGTTTTTTACTAAAGCAAAGTTTCAAGTTTTAAGTTTCCGGTTAGAAGTTTTGAATACATTTGATCAATAAGTAATATCATGTTCTCAACGCTTGATATTTTTGAAGGCTTACAGATTGAGAATTTCGGTGGTCAGAGAGGGGGAGTCGTTTAACATATTATCTCACTATTTTGGAAACATCTGTGTTGCTCAAAGTAAAATATTGTTTGATTTTTACAATTGGACAGACCAAAATTATACGAGTTTTTCACTAGCTTAAAAAGGATTTGCAATGTAAGATATAAAATAACATAAGTAAACATTTCTGCGTCAAATTAAATTTATTTCACTATTTGATTTCTGATAGAACGATGAAATTGATACATTAATTTATGCCTTGATTTCATTATTTTGTGTCTTGCATTTTAGGGATATTGAACTCCATTATGTGCAGTTTTATTTCTTTGATTTTAGCAGTAAGAGAACGATAAGCATTGTATTCACTAACAATCTTTATTCCTACCCAACGACAAACTAGTGTAATTAATTGCCTGCATATAATAATATAAATCATGTATGCTGGATTCTGTTACAACGGAAAAACAACATCGTTTCTAAAACGAGCCATGAAACAACATCCAAGTTGATTACACTAAAACGCTGATAAAGGATGTTTCTTTCGTCTTCGAGGCTACGATCTCTTACACTTGCAAACAATTTGGAGTTAAAAGGGCCGAGAATGACTTGATATTCGGCGCGTTTCTATTCCTGCGCATTAAATAATTACTTTTGAACAAATTATTATGTGATTGCTAATAATAGGTAAATGTACGCGCCTACCAAAAAAAACTTTCCACATTTAAATAACTCAGTTATAACACGAAGACTTATTTGGGTGCTTTTTTTACACCATTTAACATATACATTATATATTAGAAAATATAATTAATTATTATTTGTTTTCAAGAATCAATTAATGGAAAGGTGATTTGATAGAGACTCCTTCATATTTAATTTTTACTTGTATAGTTTTAAAGTTGAAAAGTTGATAAATTTGGTACCTGATTGTGATCTTGTTTAGTAACTCTTCAATCCAAATCAGTTTGTGCAACGTTTCGTTATGGACCAGAACCTGTAACGAACAAGTAAAAAAAATTATATATACAACAATTATTTTAATTATTTTGTCTGTAAGAGTAATTCATCTTATTGTAATATAAGAATGTGTTTACGACGCTGTTTCATAGTTTCATATTATGAGACATTTATAAAATTCTAAATCTGACGACTCGAATGCAAATGCATTTAGTTATAAGAAAATTTCTCTACCTATAGTATTTTCAAGTTAGATGTTCTGTCATTCACAAGAAAATGTTCAATATATTGTTTCAAGTGAACTCAAACGTAAGACATTGAAATATACTTTCTCTAACATCGGTAGCATTGACTTACCATCTTGTTGTCATATTCCACATTCGTTAGACGAAAAGTATTTTATTAACCAGGTTCCACTTGACGTTTTTATTTTAATTAAAAATATGTTATTCAACATATCGTACTCCTTAACGTAGGCATATCGCATTATATTCTTCACTTTCTATATCAAGCAACGTTCGCAGGGATAAACTGTAAAAAAAGCAGTTGATCGACATCCGTGATAAAGCCTGATCGCATGCCAATACAGAATTCTGGGATCTACATTGACGGCTTTTCAAACGCGAGAATGGCAGTGCTTCATAATAAATAAATAATTAACAGTTTTTACGTGTTGGCCTACGTCAAACTTTTTGTACTAAAGCAGGATATACACCATTAAGGTTGATGCGCAAAAATAATCCGTGAAAATAATTTTTTCTAGGAAAGTCGATTTGTTAAAACCAGATGCCTGTCAGAAACGCACATTTGTTTGTGCTTTGTCAGTTAATCCAGTTTTGTGATTTTGATTGATATTGTTGGCACACATTAATTCGGGGCTGCGTTAAACAAGACAATGAGAAATGAGATATTAACTGTGTGTAATGTTGATGAAAAATCTAATGATTGAATGTGAGCTGGCCTTCACATAATAGAGATAGCCTGTGCTGGTTAGCCCTAGTCGCAGGCAGAGCGAGCTGTTCCAACAATGTGTGTCAAGTGGTCAAGTGGCCAAGTGAGGCGTGGCGGGGACGGCCGGCACTGTGCGCGTACAGCTTTAGGTTCACGCACACTACGGTTTAAAATGTTTAAAAAGATCACATTAAATTCTAAGAGAGGGTCAATGTTTACAGCGAATGTAATTACAATTTAATTTTACAATTTGATTTTGTAAAATGAATGGAACAGAACTTGTTGGTCTTGTTAGAGTCTCTGCTTCCAATGCAGAAGGTCCTGGGTTTGATTACGTTCTAGGCAGAAGTTTAAAAAAAACTTCTGGTTTGGATCAAATCCATCAGTTCTTGGATTAGGAATTAGTAAACGGTGACTTTAGAGCCGTCCTATAGCAACGAGGCACATAACAAATTTCAAAGTTGTTCTGATTCGGCCTTGTTGATTCTGGCGTTGATCCGAGGGTGTTCGCACGGTCCATACCACTGATTGCTATATTTTATCAATCATCGGTTGATTATCGCTCACTAGTCGATTGCGTCGGGGCCTACAGGGTTGGATAGGTCGCTTTGGTTTGATGTCCCCGACTGAAAATCAGTTATATGACAGAGTGGGTAGACTCTAAATAATAAATTATTTATTATCATTTATTTATTCCGTGAATTCAACATTTCAGCGTTTAATTCGAAAGATTATTAATCAGTTTGTATTGTTATGATCAAATGGGCATCATTAACCGTCCTGTTTCGTGGCCTTCATTACCCCACCACTACGTACTGGTATATACCATGAGAGGATAGAACGGTAGACTTCGACGAAGTACATTCTATTGAGTTTGTACGGCATTGTGTTTTGCAGTGTTTGGAGATGACTGTTCAAACTGGACTGTGCACAAAAAATATTTTAAATTATAATCACTCCTCAACCATATGGTAAACAATGCTTCTTTAATAACGAATTAATTGAACGAGTGAGCGTAGCGAACGTAGTGATTTCCATTCGACTTAAACGGCCCTTATTGTTTTTCTGCGTGCGTGCGTGTGTGTGTGTGTGGGGTGTGTGTACGTTAAAAATCAGCCGAATCGCTGAACCGATTGCGCTGAAATTTTAAACGGACATCCGGTACGAGTTTATTGCGAACTGCTAACAAAATCAGCAAGATTCATTGCGATTTAAACATACAAGAATAATCAAACTGTAAAAATAGACTTCCAATGTTATGAAATTATTTTAACGACAATGTTTTAGATTTTGAAAAGATATTTTTTGTTTTTATTTACCTGGCAGTGAAATGCCGTGTCCATTCAAGGTCTGTCGAATGTTTTAAGTCAAAGTACCCCCAAATTCCGCTCGTAGATTGAGTAAACCTTGCAATGTTTTCACGTATTTCGTACTGGCTATGTTTACCATAGTAGGCCCTATTGCCACAGATGATGGACTTCACTGCGTTATATGCATTTCAAAACATGTTTAATAATTTTTTAAATACAATCTCGAAATTACAAAATCTTTCCCGACCAGGGGATTGAACCCACGTCTCCCATATTTCGGCTATAAGGGCGCTTTAGCCAACTAGACCAGGGAAACGCCAAAGTCGTAGTTAGACGAGTGAGAGAGTCATGTGGTGAGTACCCGGGAACATATGCATTTAAGTTTGATAATTATATTCGTATAAATAATAGTTTTTTAAAGTTTAGTTGGCATACGGGGACGGGCGCGTCAACTGTAAGGTCATAATGCGCCTCTCTAGCCTATGATAGGCTAGGTAGGCCTAAGGTAGGGGGAAGAAAAGTAATGTAATCGGGTACAATGTTTTAGATTTTGAAAATATATTTTTTGTTTATTATTCGCCTGGCCGTGAAATGCCGTGCCCATGCAAGGTCTGTCGAATCAAGGTCCTCTCGATCTCCGCCTAGCGGAGGATCGTCTAACTCTCTAGGTTAGGTCGTCGCAGCAGCGAATTAGAAGCCATCTTGGTGATTAATTCTAGAGCGGGAATGTAGTAACTAGTACTCTTTCACGCACTTTGCATACTAGTGAGTTAATTACCTAAAAAACTGGAGGGTGTCAACGACTTTCAATACCACGTTAGTAATCAGGATGAATGCCGCTATAACGTCATATAGTGGTTAGTTTGGACATGTCGTCGTTTTCCTTTAAAACGAGCTTTCCCGGGAATGTTGTATTTCTCGCACTTTGCATTTAATGAGTTAAATATGTAAAAAAAAAATTAGAGAAAAACTGGAGGTTGTCAACGAGGTTAAATACCAAGATTGTAATAAGGGTGAATGCCACTATAACGTTATATAGTGGTTATGTTTGTACATATCGTAGTTTTCATTTAAAAACTAGCATTTCTCGGCGACATAGTAATTTTTCACATGCCACCTTGGAAAATACCGTCATTAACTAGTGTTTTTATGATTATGTGTAGACACTATTATTATCATCACATGTGTTGCTTTGGGCACAAGCATGTTGGTAATAAACTAGGAAGCTTCGCAAACGCTTTTTCAGGCGCGTTGTTGGATGAGCGTATTTGTTTAAGGTGCTATTTCACTGAAAATGTATGAAAAACCAGCAATTTTGCATTATTATTGTTTGAATTGCTTTTAAGTTTACTTTTTATTTATTGAATACATAAATTTATTTTATGCTGATATAATGCTAAAAGCATTAAATGATTTTTTCTTGAGCGCTGTATGCTATTTTACATGGGAAAATGGCTTACCAGTACTGATATTAGGCCTAATCTAGGGCTGTATAGAGTGTTATTCATAACAATTTTAGTCAATTTTAAAGAAGCCTAGATTAACAGGTTATAAAGGCCCAGTGAATTCATGTAAAAATAAACTAACTGAACCTTTAGGCTATGTTATATTCAAATTTACAAAAAAAAACAACATAAATAAACTTTTAATGCTATTATCTCAAAACTTTTATTCTAGCATATTTGCTAACATTTTTTCCTACTTCTTCTACAGTTTTTAAGATAAAAGGATAATTTCTTTTTTGATATACTCACACGTCTTATTCTGAAAAATTTATTAGACACTTTTTTGATGAGATTTATAGTTTTTTAATTAAAATATGGGAAATATAGATTTGTTACAAAAAACATACTTTTTCCAACAATGCAAAGGAAAAAATCATATTTATCAAACAAAACAAAAATAATAAAATCCGTCTAGTGAATGTTTAGATGTATTGTTTTTTAATCTAAAACACCTTTCACTTTAAAAAATAAATGAAAATTGTAAAAGCCTTAGCATTTTTATCAAAACGCTGTTTAAATTGTAAAATTGCAATTAGTATAAGAAATAATCGTTTTATTGCGCTCAAATTTCACACGAATATATAAATCCATCAAATCAAGGCTCTATGAAAAAATCATTACCATCGAATAAAGCATGTAGGTTTTACAAGTCGAAGAAATTTTAAAATTTTAAAATTAATAATAAATAGTAATAATAATAATAATAATAATAATAATAATAATAATAATAATAATAATAATAATAATAAAATCGAAAAAAAACGTAAAATTGCGATTTTTACGAGAAAAAAAATTCCGAATTCGCTCAAAAACGTGGCAGTTCTAAGTTCAGAGATTTCGAAGGCCTCCATAAAATTTCATCGCAATAGAAGTATTGGTATAGCCAGAATTTTGTTAACAGACAGACAAAAGTACAAAAAAAAGAAAAAAGAAAAAAACACATCCCGGATTTTTTTCTTCAGTGTAGTGACATGAAAGAAATAAATTTTTAAAATCGTAAGAAAAATTGCTCGTGGATATCCTACACATCACACTATAACAAACCCAAAGTTATAACAAAGTGTATTTAAAATTATTTCATTTTATTAATTACATTGCAACACATTACTAGCTTCATTATTATTGGGTTGTCAATTTTATTATCTCAAAATGCACGCGAATCTTTTCTGGCCTCTACATCGTCATTTTATGGTCAAGTTTTAGGGCGCGCTATAAGTAGATGTTCACTTTGCTTTTTAAAATTCCCTCTATTTCTCGTGCAAATCACCGTAATGGCTGCTATACATAGTGGAACGGGTTGCGACGACCTAACCTAGTGGCCACACGAGCGAGTTAGACGAGCCTCCGCCAGGTGGCGGAGATCTAGAGGACCTTGTGTCGAATGTTGCACGTCAAGGTACCCACAAAATTCGCTCGTAGATTGAGTAAACCTTGCAATATTTTCACGTATTTCGTACTGGCTATGTTTACCATAGTAGGCCCTATTGCCACAGATGATGGACAACACTGCGTTATATTATTCATTTCAAATCATGTTCAATTATTTTTAAATACAATCTAGAAATTACAAAATCTTTCCCGACCAGGGAATTGAACTCACTTCTTTCACATTTCGGCTACAAGGGCGCCTTAGCCAACTAGACTATAGGGAAACGCCAAAGTCGTAGTGAGACGAGTGAGCGAGTCATGTGGTGAGTACCCGGGAACATTTGCATTTAAGTTTGATAATTATATTCGTATAAATAATAGTTTTTAAAGTTTAGTTGGTATACGGGGACGGGCGCGTCAACTGTAAGGTCATAATGCGCCTCTCTAGCCTATGATAGGCTAGGTAGGCCCAAGGTAGGGGGAAGAAAAGTAATGTAATCGGGTACTTAACACATGGCTCACTCACTCGTTTAACAACGACTTTGGCGTTTCCCTAGTAATTATAAATTTTATAACTATTACTTCACTGAATGAGTCACTTGTTTTTGTTCAGTTAAAAAAATGTACATGCAAATCTAATTATATTTGTGTAATTACTAATTTTTAACTCTAAAATTATAGCGCAAACAAATAAACAATAGTTTGTGTAATATTGGTATAAAATGGAATCGGAAAGACGGGCCTTGTGCAGTGATCCAGTCTTTTTCGCAATCGTCATTATAAGTCCCCGGAGAAATTAATCCGATGGAATACGTTTGTTTGACGAAAACAACCATTGTGAGAGCTTTTTTATTACTATTCTAGCAGGGCATTGCGCTGTGTATCATCAATGTTTTTATAGTGACAGTGCTTCTAGTTTATCTAGGTGCCCGTTAGGGCGCCGCAGCCAAGCCGCGGTGCGCTACACACTCAAGCACCTTATACACCAAGCAGAGTTGGGGTGATTTCGAGGTGTTACCCAGCCGTCATGTAACGTGATGTGAACTTGAAAACTATCACAATCGAGGGGATTTAGGTACCTGACAACACATGCCAAATTTTATTGGGGTACGACCATTCCTTCTTGGTGAAAAAATGGCTTGAAACATGCTCAAAATCACTTTAAGGATGTTAGCTACTACTGCTATCTAGGTGCCCGTTAGGGCGCCGCAGCCAAGCCGCGGTGCGCTACACACTCAAGCACCTTATACACCAAGCAGAGTTGGGGTGATTTCGAGGTGTTACCCAGCCGTCATGTAACGTGATGTGAACTTGAAAACTATCACAATCGAGGGGATTTAGGTACCTGACAACACATGCCAAATTTTATTGGGGTACGACCATTCCTTCTTGGTGAAAAAATGGCTTGAAACATGCTCAAAATCACTTTAAGGATGTTAGCTACTCCTACTACTACTGCTACTACTGCTACTTACATCTAATACGTCGGCCCGCGATTCTGACCAGACGGGTGGGACTACAATGTTCATATTTTACATGGACATTAAGGTTATAGTATTATAGTCTCTTTTGAAAAAAAAAGTTGAAAAAGTTTGTTGGAGGGCTTCCGAATAAGGGTTTTACCATAAGCCTTAAACACTTGGCATACAATCAACAAGTACCCCTAGCTACTTGACACTTGTTGACGGTTAAGCAGAGTTAGGCGGGAAAGTGCGATACGTAAACAAATGGCGGACATTTAAAATTTTTCTTCTTTGTGTGGAACGAGGAAAATGTGTCATTATACTCTCATAAAACAAATCAGAAACCGTCCCTGGCCTAGGCCCAGATGTAGAAAATTATTTATAATACAAAGTGTAGGTCTAAAGTTCCATTAGGCTATAGGACTAGATAAATAAATACTTACACTACATGTTTGACAAGCCCTAGGCCTTTCTAGCCAACCCAAGGCCAGCACAACCTTGTTTTGACACTTCCCGCACAAATAACTAGTTTTGATTACTACAAGCCTAATGCAGATAAACAATGGTATGATAGTCCTAGGCTATTCCAAATTTACGGCAATAATAAGCTTTTTCTTTACTTTTAATAAACTCACGAAATCTCCTGTCACTTTAATAAAAATGTAAAACAAAAGATGGTGAAAATTTTCAATATTCTTCTGATTATCTGATGATTTACATGGCTGTGGGTCAAGGCCGTCTAGATATATCGCTTCCCTCGTGTGGGTACAGTGAAATAGGTGTAAATTACATTAGTTGTGCGTTTGTTTTTACATGGGAAAGTTTTAATAGGATGTGAGTTGCCTAGACTTAAAACCAGTCCTTATACCGTCGTTATACCATGGTTATACCACCTATACCCAGGATGTACATGAATCCGGGCCTAGATATTTTACATCCTATTGTTATTGCTAATACCATAAAAATTAAATCAACTTTGATAAAAATATATTATATTTTAACAAATAATTTTGTAATGGAACTTGAAAAAGTAATAAGATCACACACATAACAAAAACTTGTAGAAATACAGCCAAACCTTACACACTCAAAAGGAATGAGATCTAAAAAAAGGGCCAAGCTCATCTACCCTTCCACATTTGCGCATTCTTAATTCATAAACGTACAGTGTCCCATAACAGCATCCTCGAAAAGCTTGGCAAAATAGAATTTGCATGTTTACGTTTAAATTAATTACAAAAAAAGAACTTGGATAAACTACTACGTTAAATTAATAATCGCAAATTCTATTTTGCCAAGCTTTTCGAGGATGCTGTTATGGGACACTGTACGTTTATGAATTAAGAATGCGCAAATGTGGAAGGTAGATGATCTTGGCCCTTTTTTTAGATCTCATTCCTTTTGAGTGTGTAAGGTTTGGCTGTATTTCTACAAGTTTTTGTTATGTGTGTTTAAGTAAACCACCACATTACATTTCTTCGCATAACATTCACTTGTTTCGCACTTGGCTTTAATATTTAGTGGTTCGTATAAAACACTTTGTTTACGAGAGTAAGACAAAGTGAGATAGCGAGCCCACACTGTAAACTATTTTCAGAGCTAATGCTCTATAGTGGAACTACGAAACAGTGCCTTGAAACACATGGAGCTGGGAGCTTTTCAGAAGCATTGATCTGGATCACAAGTGATATTTGATTTATGGTACTTGGCAACAAACTGGTATCAGCAGCCATTTTCTCACACCAACGACAAAGACATACTCATAAAACTTTTCGCTTCATTGAGTTTTTTAGGGTCTGGCAGAGAAAAGCCAGGGTTTAAAAATTTTAAGTGAGAGATAAAATATAAAGATTAGCCTATAAAACGCATCGTAATATTGCTCGTGCGACGTTTAAATTAAAGTGAAAATATGTTTGTGTTTGTTTTAACCATGCCTTTAAATCTCATGGTGCATAGTATTTGTCCACATTATTTACATAGATGAATAACTTTTATTTTAGAAAACAAAACTCCATTGTACAGATGTAATTGCCACGTGGAATCAGAATAGTAAAACATTTAAAGTTGAACAACATTCAAAATATTCCTTAAAATGGAAATGTAACTAAAACGGTATTAGTTTATTGTTTCAATTCTGGCTTCATATTTTGCTGTTTTTATTTTATGAAAGAAAGTTTCTTCTCGGGAATGAGGGGGGGGGGGGGGTGGGTGGAATAAATACTGTGCAAACTTTACAAAACAAGCATAAAGTGTCAGTTCGTTTGGGTGGTCTTCTCATGAGTTGGCGTGCGTTTAAATATTCATGGCGTTCTTTGAAGGAATAATTTATAATTTATTCGGTTGTAAACGCAACCAATCTCAGATAACAAATACTGTTTCTTACATTTTAGTTCATATTTCTCATTTGTTCTTGATATATTGTTTTAAAAAAATGGAATTGTTTGTACTATAGAACAGAAGTTTGCCAGAGAGAATGAAAATCATATTCTTTAGGAAATAAAAAGGAAGGTAGAATAACGTATTTTCAAGAGATTTATGATAAAAAGTTCGGAATGTACGGTTTGGAATTTTCCTATTGTTACTAGTACCGTATTGTTTTGGATAAGGTAATGGTAATTACTTTCAGATCACGTACTTTTTGTTCAGCAAATGATGCATGTGTACGCGAAGGCGGGCATTCTGCCTCTCTCGGCATGCGGCGCCGCTAAACACGACTGCCATGCAATAGCGGCGCGATCCTCCGGTATTTGATTCCAACGACGGTGAAGTGCTCTTGAAATCAATTTATAAAGGTCTCGCGCGCTCCTTCTTTGTTGTATTTCTGTGGGTTGCGGATGTGCTTGGAGACGGCGAATAAAGTGAATACAGGGTGGGCACAAATGCCAATTCCGAACTGTCATTACGAGAATATTACCTCAACATTCCACTAGATGGCTCTATCGGGGAAGCTTGAATGAGTGGGTAGACTCTTAATACGATTGAATTTATTTATATAAACTTAAATCTTTAGTGGAACCTACACAGGGAAACGACCCTCACTGAGTTATGGAATTCACACAAATTAGATTGCAAATTGGTCAGTTAATATTAATAATAACTAACTAGAAACTCAAACCAGCACTTGGTACAAGAATCTATTCAGCTAGGGAAAGGATGTTTGAAATAAAGCTTGGCAATAACTTTCCCAACAACCATTAATTGCCTAATGCTAGTTATTTAACGAGGCTTCAAGGACTCTTTAAAAAAATGAGTTAATTGGCAAACGTTCTATGGAACTAATTTATTAATTACGAAAGGAAAACTTTTGAACGATAATTGGCTATCGATAAGGACATCTACAGAATTTAATTCCAATAATTTGGGAAAGGAATAACGGAGTCCCGTACATTATTTCCAACTGGTTGACATAAATGCTCTATTGGAATTTTTTTCTCGGAGTTTTGTCTAAGAAATTCAATACAATACAATCGACGGAAATTATATATTACTGTGGCGTAGGAAAGAACCAACACAGCCGACGTTAGATGTGGCTAACTTCTACGATAAAAACAAATGTGTTTACTGTACGTAACACATCAAACACACAATAATAAACACATAATAATGTACCTCAATGTAAAATGGCAGCAATGCTGTATTTGAGTGAACAGATAAATAAATAAATAAACTAGGAAAACGCTTAAGTCCCGCCGCGTTGTTGATGAGCGTAATTGGTGCATTGAGTTGCCATGTGTTATGCGGATTTTTCTGTTGTTTTACCAAAAAACAACATAAATAAACTTTAAATGTTATTACCTCAAAACTTTTATTCTAGCACATTTGCTAACAATTGTTCCTCCTTCTTCTACAGTTTTTAAGATGAAAGGATAATTTCTTTTTTAATGTGCTCACAAGTCTTATTCTGACAAATTCACCGGACACTTTTTTGATGACATTTATAGTTTTTTTATTTAAAATATGGGAAATATGGGTTTTTCACAAAAAATATACATTTTCAAACAATGCAAAGGGAAAAAATCATATTTATCAAACAAAACAAAAATTATAAAATCCGTCTGGTAAATGTTTAGATGTATTGTTTTTTAATCTTAAACACCTTTCACTTTAAAAAAAAATGAAAATTGTAAAAGCCTTAGCATTATCCCAGCACCATAGCAAAATTGTAAAATTGCAATTATTAAGAGAAATAATTGTTTGATTGCGCTCAAATTTCACACGATAATAATAATTCATAAAATTAAGGTTCTGTTAAAAAATCATTACAATCGGATAAAGCATGTATGTGTTATAAGTCGAAGAAATTTTTAAAAAATCGAAATAAATCGTAAAATTGCGATTTTCACGAGAAATAATTTTTTGATCGATTTTTCGAATCGTGCAATTCTAAGTTCAGAGATTTCGAAGGCCTCCAGAAAATTTCATGCAATTGGAGTGTCGGTTTAGCCGGAATCGTGCTAACGAACAGACAAAATACAAAAAAAAAAAAGAAAGAAAGAATAAAAAACATTCCGGTTTTTTTCTTCAGTGTAGTGAAATGGAATCTTCGCTTCGCTCGCTTCGCTCGCTACGCTCATCCAATAATGCGTGCAATTTTTTCTTAAATCTGTTCAATCTGAAAACACATTAATTGATATTTTGTATCTCAAATGTGTTTTTGATTTCGAGTGGCTTTAAACCTTATATGATAAATGTTTTCCAGCCATCTATCAACGTCAAGCCAATGAGCAATTAACTTAGAATGGCGCAACTTTCCAATTACATACCTTCGTCAAAACGCCAACCGCGGCAATCTCTTAATTAAAGACATGCGTCTTTCTCGTTTTCTCAAGGTTTCAGAAAGGTTTTTTTCTAGTGCGTGTCCAATATTTGTCGTCAACCGCGTTCCTTGCGGAGAAAAGAGAGATTGAATAGCCCTGGTCAGTCTTCGTGTAGTTCAGCAAGATATATTTTAGTTAAGAAGTGGTTGACTTCAAGCAATAACTTTAAAAAGTAAATTTGAATCACGTCGTAAGTTTGAGTTTTGTGAAGTGGTCTCTTTGGATGTCCGGTAATTGTGAGACTGAGAAGACGGTTTGCGGCGCGGTTAGCTCGAGCAAGACGTTCAACTGGACTGTAGAACGCTTAGGTTGCCGGCAACGCTCAGGGAATAAGCTGAATCTGTGAGGCTTTATACGATGTCAAAGTGTGACGTCTTTCCAAAGCAACTGCAGGGCATCGGTTTGTATAAATCCGGATGAAAGTGTACGTCTGGTAGATTTTAGCAGACGGCGTTTTCAGGGTAATGGTAATATTATGTCTTGACCTTTTCTAGCACCTTTCGTGCATTGTTCCTTAATTTGCGTATTTTCTTGCAAATGTTGTAATAAAACCGATACATGTGATGAGTAAATTATTAATTGTATAAAGTATCATTAGCCCACAAGGCTTATGATTTACTAAATAATGATAACAATTTGTATTTAAACAACACATACACAATTTCAACTTTATATTGTTGTGTATACATAAGAAAGTAATTGAACAGCCGGTATTTTGACAGTTTAAATATTTCTTGTTTTTGTATAATAATATTCCATGTTTAAGTTATTACATTTTTTAACATAGAGGTGTGCCGAAATTTCGGGACGGGTCGGGTATTTGGGGGACGACTCGATTTCAAAAGTGTACACGACTTTCGAGTAACGTAAACATATATTCGGGTGTGGGGGATGGAAGTGGCGGTCCAGAATTTACAAAAAAATATTTTTTGGTGGAGGTGCCGGTCCAGACAATTATTTTGCACAAAATGCCTTTCAATGAAAATCCAGACAACAGAAAATGAATAGGAAGAAAATTTTAATATGAGATACTTCAAAAATAAAATTAATTATCCATGCAGCATAATAACGGCCAGCTTTTCCTTTCCCGTCCGAAAAACTGTATACGTATAACGTACGCGAACCTGTACCCGACCGTCAAAAATCTACCGCACCGTCCTAATTTAATGTCAATACAAGAAGAAGAAGAAGAAGAAGAAGAAGAAGAAGAAGAAGAAGAAGAAGAAGAAGAAGAAGAAGAAGAAGAAGAAGAAGAAGAAGAAGAAGAAGAAGAAGAAGAAGAAGAAGAAGAAGAAGAAGAAGAAGAAGAAGAAGAAGAAGAAGAAGAAGACCACTTATACTTTGTAAAATATTAATATGAAAAATTAACCTATTATATGATAAACATTCTAGAAAAGTTATGTTGAGAAATGCACAATTTAGTTAGTAACAGAAGTATTTGTAAGTTGAAGTCGAAAATACGTCATGTACTCCAACTTGTTTTTATATGTTAATCAACGAAATAACGACGATACTTTATAATTAATTCAAGTTTTAAAGAGATTATGCCCTACACGGAAATATTCATGACTGCAGATTTCCTAATCGAAACTCGCTAATGGATATATGCTTAAAATTGCGGAATGTCGTGAATGTCGTGAACCTCATTTTCTCGGACAATCCCCAAATTGAAATATCAGTCTGCTGCACAGATCCCGCCGTGAGCTCAGATCACACTGCGCTCAAGTGCGACATCAAATTCCCCAAGCACCTGCTCACAAGAAGCAAACAAAAACGAATATACTTAACTGGAAAAAAACTGACATTCCAAAATTGCGTACAGCTATTTACAGCAGCCCTGGCGTGAAATGGACCTTGCTCAAGGAGTAAATGCAAAATGTGAAATTTTTTATAGGTTTCTAAACGCGGCCATACGTAAGACTGTCCCAACCATCAAGGTTAATCCCGCAAAATACCCAAAGTGGTACGATAAAGTCATTATCAGCGCGCTAAAGGATAAAAACAGAGCGTACAAATCATGGAAATCATCTGGACTACAATGCACAAAATTAGAATTCCAAGTGAAACGGTCCACTTTCAAAAAATTTGAAGGCGTTAAAATATCGCGACTACATGTCAAAATTAGACTCGTCAATAGCGTCTGACCCAAGGGACTCTGGGGGTACATTCGAGGCAAAACAAAAACTTCACGTGTCCCCATAAAAATGGAGTTGAACGGCCAGGTAGCCCACGACGAACGCACCTGCCAACTTTTTTTCCGACTATTTCAAAACCACATTCCTCCCCCCCACAAAAAAAAAAAACAGCCCCTCCGGACACCCTTTAGTAGAAAAACGAAAACAATCAAAAACTTTTAAAGTCTCCAGCACCGAAGTAAGTGACCAAATAGCCCCTTTTAAAAACAAAAAAATCTCCCGCCCAGACAACATCCCAATCAACTTTCCAAGCAAGCAGGTGGGTCCTCCCCGACCGCTGGCAACTTTTCAACAAAGCCTTTAAAAGTGGGAGTTTCCACAATGCTGGAAGAGGCCAACGTAACCCGGTGCTAAAGAAAGGAAATAAAAAAAGGGTATGTATAGGTTCGTCAAGATCGTAGAGCACATTCTAAAACTCATCTGAAAAAATTACAGCCCACTTAGTTCCCTAAAAAAGAGCTTCTGCCCGGCGCCGGACACAGGCCCTACTACGTCACCAAAGGGGATAAAAACATTGATAGAAATCAACGCACACAAAACAAGTATACCTGACCGGCCTACTGAAGGGGGTTAAAATTATGTTTTAGCATCTTTAGTAAAAACCCCACAAAATTCTGGGGCACCCGAAGAAAATCATTTGCCTTATTGTACCTTTGACAAGTAAGTTTGGGAAACTCATTGAAGATTTGAAAGAAACCGCTAGCGCTCCACGATCTTGACGCAACTAAACTACCGCCCTATATCGCTACTACCTTGCTATCGAAGTTTTCGAAAGTTTAATACCAAAAGAATCATAATCACTTTAAAATTTAATAGCCCCTGAACAGCATGGATTGTCCCCCGGGCGTTCTACCGTAACAAACCTCACTGTGTACAAAAGACATCTCTAAAAATATTAAAAAATAAAGAACAAGTTGACTCATTATACAGACTTCGAAAGGCGTTTGACAGTGTGGCCCATGGGATCCTACAAAAGCAAAAAAGGAATGGAAAATGGGGAAAACCCTCATAAACCTACGACCACTATCTCAAAAACCCGATTTCAGACTGTAACCATAAATTCGGGCGCATAAAGGCAGTTCCCCGAAATCAGGGGTCCACAAGGCTCGATCCCGGGCCCCTTCTTTCGTCTTTTACATTAATGACTTACCACCTGTTTTTAAGTTTTCTAAGGCATTTTTATACGCTGATGACCCGAAGTTTTACAGAACATCCGAACCCAAAAGACTGCCTACAAATTTAGTCCGATGTAGATCGCCCTTTTTCAGATTGGTGCAAGCTTGGAAAAAATGAACCTAAATATATCAAAAGTAACGTTTTTACATTTCCAACAAGAAGCAATGTATTGACATGTACACGCTCAGTGGGTCTATCCTAGAAAAGGGTTTTCATGTTCGCGACCCTTTGGGGGATTTTTCCAGAATCTTCCTACAACGGGGCCCCAAAAAACAAAATTTTCCCCCGAGCCTGCAAAATTTGGTTTTTAAAGAAAACTGCTTCCGTGAGTTTTGGAAGGAGACTGTCGCGTCCTTTCCTTGCTATGGTCCGACCCAAGCGACTACGCAAGCTCATCTGGAACCCAAGGAAGCCACAAGACAAACACTAGTTAGTTGGCGTGGCGAAAAAGGTTCATCAAGCTAGCTGTGTCAAAAAAAATTCAGTATACCACCGCGGACTACCATCATTTTGCCTTTACAATAAACCCCACAACTTTTTGAAGACAGACGACAAAAACTGACTTGACCACTTGTTTAAAATCATTCACGTGTGGTCGATTCAACATCATCAGGAACTTTGGTTTCCGCGTACCAAAAAAAAATACTCGCAATCGTGACCTTTTCAAAAACCTAAGTGTAAATAGATTGTAAAATCCGTGCTTGATCAGGTTAGAGTAATACAATCAAAAGTGAGGAAAAACGAAACATTGACATTTTCCCACTTAGAATTAAACTGTTTTAAAAAAAACAATTTTTTTAAAAATATATTTTAAGATAGGTTAATTTTCAATCAAGTAAATGGTTAACAAATTCATAACCCATGTTTGACACGCGCACACACAATAGCATACTCACATTCACATTCACACCCAAACCCACACACACTAACATTTCCAACGCACTGCACCCCTACCCTCAAACAACACCCACATTCACAATTTACAAAATAACCCCAAAGTCAAGCAGTAAATTTACAGGGGGTCCTTATTGGGGAACTGTATTTTTTTATTTTGGACTACTTTTTTTCTTTTTTTATTCCTAATTTTAAATTTAGACTTAAGATATATTATACACATTGTGGGGGACAAACCCCGTTTATGAAAAAATAAAAAAAAATAAAAAACGGGATTTTTCAAAATTATTTCATATACGTATTGAGGCTTTAAGAGTCGAGTATTGGGAAATACGTACGCAAAAAGGACGATGATAGTAATTTAAATTATAACATTTTTTGAACGGAATTTTTAATTGTTTTTTTATTTTTTATTTTTTTTATTTATTTTTTTATTATTTAACGTCTACCATTCAGTTTTAAAAAACTGATTTTCAAAGGAGGACAACTAAAAAAACTAATTTACATAGTGCAGACACAACAATGAATACATTTTAAGAAAATTGAAATAGTAAATTAAACAAGCATAAATATTCAAAAAAATTTGAAAACAAATAAAAAAGGGTATTAAAGCAATTTATGAATGAATCGAATATATAAAAAAAGGGGGTGGGGAAGAAAAAAAAAAAAAAAAAAAAAAAAAAAAAAAAAAAAAAAAAAAAAAAGAAAAAAGGAAAGGAAAAAAAAAGAAAAAAAGAAAGAAAAGAAAAAAGAAGAAAAAATAAAAACATAAAAAAAAACAAAAAGAAAAAAACAAAGAAAGAAAAAAAAACCCGATTTTTTAGAACGATCCCACTCAAAACGAATATGAGGTTTGCCAAAAATCAGGAACAGCAAATCAGGGAGTAATCAATCTTTCGCGGAAGAAAACACCGAACGCGAATCTTCATTCTTGGGTTCAACCATCATTCTGTGTTCAAATCTTGATAACAATTTAGTGCAAAAGATCTTGACTTAAATATAATTATATCAGAATATAATTATTAAAATTGTTAAGTCAAAAACTGATCACAGCAATGATACAGGACACCTAACTCAAGTTGCCCAAATTCCACCAGGGGCGGCAACCAGACAATCTAGGCAGAAAAAATATCAATTGAAAATACATGAATACATCAAAATCAAAGCAATAATGAACAAACAAAAAGAACAGCAAATCATGAATAAGAAACATATGAAGAGAATTAACATTACATAAACACAAAAGACAATGCCCCACAAATAAATAGTAAAAATCATCAATTCTTTTTTGTTCTCCCATCATTATCATTGCTCAATTTTACTTTTAAATTGTACTATTCCTAGCTCAGTAAAATGGCTTCTAATATCATAAGAAATTTAATTCCAAAAGGATACTCCTCTGTACAAGAATGACTTTTTTAATGATTCAGAAATTAATTTAGGAAAATTTCAAAGAGTCATTAGAATAGAATTTCTATCACGATCAACAAATTGAAAAAATTGGGTAAAATACTGAATACATACCTTTCAATTTTTGTATGTATTTACCAGTACGCTATATTTCATTCTTTCCTCAATCGTGAAAGCAATCAGATGTAAATCTGGGTCATAGGAATTGAATCAAACAAGATGTCTTCTTT